>CACRXK020000073.1:0-18295 GCA_902702795.2 Paramuricea clavata
TCTAACCAACTGAGCTACAGAGAGACAGTTGTCGAGCTCTAATCAACTGAGCTACAGAGAGACAGTTGTCGAGCTCTAACCAACTGAGTTACAGAGAGACAGTTGTCAAGCTCTAATCAACTGAGCTACAGAGAGACAGCTGTCGAGCTCTAACCAACTGAGCTACAGAGAGACAGTTGTCAAGCTCTAACCAACTGAGCTACAGAGAGACAGTTGTCAAGCTCTAACCAACTGAGCTACAGAGAGACAGTTGTCGAGCTCTAACCAACTGAGCTACAGAGGCCAGTTGTCGAGCTCTAACCAACTGAGCTACAGAGAGACAGTTGTCGAGCTCTGACCAACTGAGCTACAGAGGCCAGTTGTCGAGCTCTAACCAACTGAGCTACAGAGGACAGTTGTCGACCTCTAACCAACTGAGCTACAGAGAGACAGTTGTCGAGCTCTAACCAACTGAGCTACAGAGTTGTCGAGCTCTAACCACAAGTTCATGTATATATACTAGGATACTGCCATGTTTAGGTTATGGGTAGATATCAAGATTTTGTTGGCATTTCACTCGATTCAATAATACAGTCCAACCTCTATTAAGCGGCCACCCTCGGGGATCAGCTTTGTGGCCGCTTAATAGAGGTACGCAAATAGTTTATAGTATTTGTAGGGATAGTTTATAGTATTTGTATTACAAGAATTTCGGGAATTCGATATGTGGCCGTTTAATAGAGGGTGGCCGCTTAATGGGTGGCCGCTTAATAGAGGTTCGACTGTAGTTGAAAGGTTTTGTAGACGAAAATTATCGAGTGGAAATTTTATATACATTTTTTTGTGTTGAACTAAACTGAATGTATTGTTGCAATTTGTTTTAGTAAAATTTATTTTTAATCATTTATACAGATTGAATGCGGAAAGAGTTGAGTTGGAATCAGAAGTCATGGAGATGAAAGCGAACCTGAATGAATTCAGTACGGAATTACGTATTATGATTGGGTAAGCTGTGCTTATATTGTAATGTCTCGAGATGACTGGAATTTGTAACTCGAACTTGCCTTCGTATTCGTATAATAACTAATTTTCAGGCAGTTCTCACATAAACTACAACTTATTTTATTTTATTTTATTTTAGTGCTTACAAAGATTTTATGACAGATCGTGTTATGCTCTCACCAGAGAAAGGTAAGGTGATAACAAAATAGAACATCAAAAAAATTTACCTGTGGAAAATTTAGTGCAATTTCACCACTGCATTTAGAATGATTGGCAAAATGTAATCTTTTCTTTCTCGTGAATATAAAATATAGCAGCATTTAATTATGGAGGAACAATTTGGGCATGTAAATAAATTATATTAATGTTAATTGTTTTTTTTTTTTTTACGTTTCCAGGTCGCAGTGGAGAGTTGATGAGGGTTGTGGAAGTGTTTCTAAATCATGTCTCCTGGAGACTCACTCAGCCCGATGGTCAACTGCAGATTGTTAATGCGAACCTCATGAATTTAAGGTAGGCATCTCTTTTCTTGTGTTCACGGTATACAAATGAAATGGTCTCGGTATAATAATAACCTTGGTTTATGTAGGTTTATGTAGGTACAAATGTCGAACTAAAGATTATATACAATTTTAGACCTAACTGTACACTGCATTTTTCACATCTGGTTCTGGTTAGATCTAAAATTGTATATGATTTTCCGCTCGAAACTTGCATTCATCTACATGATCCTTGGATGTTAAAATACAAAAAAACAATAGATACTCCGAAAATTGAAAGCATTTTGAAAAATTTATTTCAAATAAATATAGCATTTTGAAATAAATTTTTCAAAATGCTTTCAATTTTCGGAGTATCTATTGTTTTGTATTTTATCAAAATACTCAGTGGTTCCCGTAATTTCTTGGATGTTACATGAACGCGGTTGTGAGGCAGAATAATTTGGTTGTATTGAAATAAGTAGCGATGCACGATTCAGTAAAACTATAGTCTATATTGTTTTTCTTGTGATGGTTTGTCGTATAATTGTGAAAGAAAGGTTGTTCAAGCAGCAATAATATTCTTCTTGGACTACGAGATTTCGGCAACATTTGAGTTCTTTAACCGGGGAACGAACTTTTGTTTAAGCCTAGTAGTGATTTATTTCAATACATCAAAATCACCCCGCCTTCCATTCCGTCTGGGAAACCGAGATGATATAAACATCCCGTGAGTCACAAGTCTTCAAGGAGTGTTTATCATTGCACAGGTACATCAATGAAACAATGACAGATTCCTCTGGCGTACATTCTGTCGAAGTTGGAAACTTTAATATGACCAATCTTATGCCCAATTCACCTTACAAGGTGAGTATTAAGTTAAACACCTTTTTAAACTGAACAAACTTTCGTTGGTAGTGATGCAACTACCTGAAAAATATAAGGAGAATTTCAACGTTTCGAGCGAAGGCCCTTCGTCTTTAAACTGCCTTCAAAACCACGTTTAGTTTTACTAGGGAGCTCGAGAAAGAGCCATTCCCAATTGCTCCAGAATTACTACAGGAGGAACCGGAACTAAAAATGATATTTTGATTAGCATGACAATGGAAGCACAATATCACATCCCTCAAAAGTGTAAATAAGTGGAAATTTGCTTACCAAATGAAGTTGATCTGTTAATTTCCTGTTTTACCAATCATATTAGCGGATGTTGCTCCAAGGTCAGGAAGGTCATAAAAAATTGTTCAGTCAACCAATAATGTTTGCATATCAATTTCTACTTAAAAAACTCTATATTCGGGGAATCCCATGGCAAATTCTATACATAAGTGCTCGTTCATTATGGCTGAAAACAACAACGATTACTGTTCTTCATTCGTTCAAAATTTCTCGTGTAAAATATGTTTCGAGATTTTGCATGACCCAGTTCAATGTCAAAACAACGAGCATCATTTTTGTCGGAAATGTATCACGAAGCATCTGGGAAACTTTCAAACATGTCCACTTTGTATGGACGAACTGACGCTCGAAACGCTGCGATCATCATCACGAGTTATTCTCGACATCGTTTCTCACATGAAGAAACCACGTTGCAGTCATGTTTCTCGAGGTTGTGAGGAGAATATTAAAGTTGAAGAGTTGTTGTTACATGAACAGACGTGTGGTTATGCTCCGGTTGTTTGCTCGAACGAAGGCTGCAAAGAGACGGTGAGTAGACGCGATAAAGAAAGCCACGAGACGGAAGAATGCAAGTTTCGAAAGATAACTTGCGAATCGTGTGATGAAGAGTTGGTGTACGTTGTTTATGAGAAACACCAGTGTACGTTACGAAAAGAGGTCGACGAAATTAAATCACGTTTGGATGACATAACCGAGTCGTTGAAACAAATTCTTCTCACTCAAGGAGAAGTGCTAGAAAAGCTCAAAGTTTATGACGGGAGCATAAAAGACCTACAAGATCCTCTACGCCATGGAAGTTCCTCGACGTTTCAACGAGAGGCGACAGTTGTCGTGAATGGAAAAATTCTTATTTTTGGCGGCGGATACTACAACGATGAAATTAGTAAATCTCTTGAGGTTTTTAACTGGTCAACAAAAACGTGGACACTGGTTAAAAACTGTTTATTTTTTCGAAGACGCAATTCATTTTCGTTCCTTAACGGGAAGAAAATAATGGTTTGTGGCGGCACGTCATCGGAACGGATTGAATACTTGAATCCAAGCGAGAGTGGGTATACTTCTACCGTAGCATCAGTTTCATTGCCTGGGAATGGTAAATTCAGTGGTTTACTTCATAAAGGTCGAATTCTCACGTTCAACAAAGGTGTAGTAGAAACCTCACTTGAGACACCGGGAGAATCAAGAACACTCTTGGACGAGAAACAAAGTCGAAACTTTTCTGCAGGAGTGCATTGCTTTGGTAACAATATTTATATTGTTGGAGGACAACAAAGTAAGATGGAGAAATATGATGTGACTAAGAACGAGATGAAAACTCTGCCTTCTTTGCCGTATGCAGGGTATAACATGGCGACTGTCGCATACAAAGACAACATCATTATACTTGGTGGTCAAGCTAACAATCGGTACTCGTTGAATGATGTATTGATATACAACATCCACAGTCTGGAGTGTAAACGTTTACCCTCCATGCTTCAGAAGAGAAGTAACTGTGCTGCTGTGATCCTGGGTGATGTGATTGTTGTTATGGGCGGCTGGTCCAAGAATGATGAAGGACAGACTACGTATCTTAATACTGTCGAGTATTATGTGATGGGTGCAAGTACGTGGCAAGAACTGCCAGCCATGAATCTAGCTAGGGAAAGTGCCACAGCCTGTGTGTATGTATAAACTGGACCTGAGACAGAATTACTGATCATTGGCAGAATTATTAACTTTAAGTTTTGCAAGAACTGTTAGTCATCTACTCATTATTCAAGGTTATCATGAACAGAGAAGTTCTACAGCTGTTGTATGTATGCATGAACTAACGCAGAACATATAGCTGACTGAACTTATATTTGAAATATTACTCGGATTATTTGTAGTAGTAATTCTATACCTGTATTTTAAGCAATTAACAAAAACTGTTTGCTGTTTGCTATTCTCCTTGTTAAAGTGTGTTTTACTTTGATCTGGAATTTAATATGAAGTCAAATTTGATTGTTGATTACAAGTTATATAGACTATATAGTATACTCATGTATGTATATTTTATCACAAATTGGGCGAACTGCAGGGCTTGTTTATATTTTTGTGCTTCAAGCAGAATTTATGACCTGAAAATTTTCCTGCAAAAGTGCATATCACTTGTCATATTAGCATTCTTTGTACAGAAAAGCTTTATCAGTCCTAAATTGTTCTCCTTAGAGATCCAGTAAAAGGCATTCCCTATCAATTCAGTGTTAGTGCAGGAGCAAATCTAAAGTACACTAACTTTATTTATACTGGATAAATTAGTTCTAAACTGTTCTCCCTAGAGGTCCAGTAAGAGTCGCCCCATTGGTTCAGTGGAAACGTAAACTAACAAAGTATCCTTATGTACTTTAGGTGGGTACATGTGCCACAATATATTTGCTCTCACGAATCGTTTCAAACCTAGAATCGAATCTACAATCATTGCCAGAAACTATGGGACAGCTGTTGTAATTTCATATAATTTGAAAGAAATAGCGCCCCCCGTTCCCCCAGTTCAATGTTGGGCCAACAAAAATCTGATGTCTGGATGCGCGGCGCCAACATTGAAACGGGTGGGGGGAGGTAACGTTGGAAAATGCATCAGTAAATGGTATATTACAACCGAATGCATGTGAAAACTAGATTGTCCCAATCTATATTGTCAAAGATTGTAGTATTTCAAACGTTTGAAATACTAGAACTAGTATTAAATATACTAACCTGTCATAGAATCGTGAACGATCTGTACCAGTGTAGGAAGGCCAATAATAAGAAAGCTTCGGAAATAAAATATAACTAAAGATACAACTAGTCAACTGTCTTTCCAGGTATCTCTATCCATCCGAAGCTTTCTCAATGACAGGTCCTAGACAGGTGTTCAGTCAACCAATACTAATAATATATACGATTTGTCCAATTCCGGGAGCCCCGTCGGGTATATTAGGCAATCAAGTTTACTTTCACTTTGGTTTTCAAATATGGCTGACAACAGCAGCAACATTCTCGGTTCGTCGTTCATGGATAATTTCTCCTGTAAAATATGTTTCGAGATCTTACATGACCCAGTTCAATGTCAAAACAACGAGCATCATTTTTGTCGGGGATGCATCACGAAGCATCTGGGAAACTCCGAAACTTGCCCACTTTGTATAGAGCAACTGACGCAGGAAACGCTGGGACCACCATCTCGAATTATTCTCGATATCATTGCCCAGTTGAAGAAACCACGTTGCAGTCATGTTTCTCGAGGTTGTGATGAGGAGAATGTTCAAGTTGAAGAGTTGTTGTTACATGAACAGACGTGTGGTTATGCTCCGGTTGTTTGCTCGAACGAAGGCTGCAAAGAGACGGTGAACAGACGCGATAAAGAAAGCCACGAGACGGAAGAATGCAAGTTTAGAAAGATAACTTGCGAATCTTGTGATGAAGAGTTGGTGTACGTTGATTATGAGAGACACCAGTGTACATTACGAAGAGAAATCAACGAAATTAAGTCGCATCTTGATGAAATGAGTGATGTACTGAACAAAGTTGTTCTCACTCAAAGTGAAATGCTAGAAAAGCTCGCAGCTTATGACCAAAGTATAAAAAATCTTCAGGATCCCCTACGCCGCGCAAGTTCCACGACATTCCAGCGAGAGCCGACGGTTGTGAATGGACAAATTTTTATATTCGGCGGCTATGGGAGCAAAACGCATCAATCTCTGGAGATTTTTAACTGGTCAACAAAGGCGTGGACTCTGGTTAAAGACTGTTTATTTTTCAAACGCCACTCGTCATATTCGTTTCTTGACGGGAAGAGAATTATGGTTTGTGGAGGCAGCTATTCAAACCGCATCGAGTTCTTGAATCCAAGTGAGAACGGTTTCACTTCGTGTGCATTTCCTGGAAGTTTACCACGTAATAATGTCGCTAACGCTGCGCCGTTTGGAAACCGATTGATCACATTTAGCGATAAGGTCGAAGCGACACTGCTCGAGTCACCATGGGAAACCAGAACTCTGATTGAGAAGAATTACACCGGCAGTAACCGCTGTGGCGTTGAACGTTTCGGCAATGATATTTTCGTAGTTGGAGATTCAAAGGTTGAACGTTACGACGCTGCTTGCAACGAGTTAAACCTTCTCCCTCCTTTGCCATATTCCGTTATCAACATGGCGACTGTCCCGTACAAAGATAACATCATTATCCTTGGTGGTCAGGATGGCAATTCCTCCTCTTGGAGTCCATTGAATGATGTATTGATGTACAACATCCACAGTCTGGAGTGCAAACGTTTACCATCCATGCTTGAGAGGAGAAGTCTCTGTGCTGCTGTGATCATGGGTGATGTGATCGTGGTTATGGGAGGTTGTTCCTGTGGGGTTGGAGGACAGTCTACATATCTTAATACTGTCGAGTATTATGTGATTGGTGATAGTACGTGGCAAGAACTACCAGCTATGAATCTAACTCGTTCTGGGGCCACAGCCTGCGTTTATCTATGAAATGAAGCAATGAACCTGAGACATCACTGGTGATTGGCAGAACTATTAAGCTCGAGTTTTTGCAAGAACTGTCAGGCATCTACTCATTCTTTGAGGTTATTAACTTATTATGAACAAAGAGAGCTTACAGCTTTTGTATGAATAATAAACCCAGAACATATAGCTGACTGAACTTATATTTGAAATATTACTGATTGATAATAGTAATTCTATATTTTGAGGAATTATCAAGAACTATTTGCTATAATCCTTGGCAAGTACTGTAAATATAGATTCAAATTTGATTGTTGATTAAAAGTTTGACATGAATGTTGGCATTGGTCTATTTGTGAAGTAGAACGTGGAATTGACGTAAATATTATCATATATTATCATATGTTCCTACAAGGAGAATTTATAACCTGAAAATTTTCCTGCAAACATGTATCTTACTTTTTATTTATTACCTTAAAACCGGTAGAAAATCAACATTTTAAAATCTGTCTGTGCAATTCAACACCGCCCACGCCCAGAGGTCCAGCAAAAGGCACATTTCGCATTAGTCCAGTGTTACTGCAAGAGTAAATTTATACTAGCTAACTAAACTGTATCGTTAACTTTATTTTTGCCAGATCCAGATAGCGTATCAAACAGTGCCAATAAATTTCAATTGTTGTTTTCACAATCATATTGTTCCACGCATTTGAATTCCTAGATCTATATACTCGTCTATGATATACTAAGAGGTCAAATAGGTCATAGACAATTGTTCATTCAACCAATAATAATGCTTATATATAATTTTCTCCCATGACAAACCTTATATCAAACATTTAAGCGTACTTCCTCGTTCATTCGCAAATATGCCATCATGGCTGAAAACAACAACGATCTCAGTTCTTCCTTCATGGATAATTTCTCCTGCAAAATATGCTTGGAGGTTTTGCATGACCCAGTTCAATGTCAAAACAACGAGCATTATTTTTGTCGGAAGTGTGTCACGAAACATATCGTGCACAATTCCGAAACATGTCCACTTTGTATGGAGCAACTGACGCTCGAAACACTGCGAACTGTTCCTCGAGTCATTCTCGATATCGTTGCCCAGTTGAAGAAACCACGTTGCAGTCATGTTTCTCGAGGTTGTGAAAAGAATGTTCAAGTTGAAGAGTTGTTGTTACATGAACAGACGTGTGGTTATGCTCCGGTTGTTTGCTCGAACGAAGGCTGCAAAGAGACGGTGAACAGACGCGATAAAGAAAGTCACGAGACGGAAGAATGCAAGTTTAGAAAGATAACTTGCGAATCTTGTGATGAAGAGTTGGTCTACGTTGATTATGAGAAACACCAGTGTACATTACGAAAAGAAATGAACGAAATGAAATCACGTTTAGATGAAGTAACCGATGCATTAAAACATATGGCTGCAACTCAAACCGAAATTCTGGAAAAGCTCACGGCCCACGATCAAAGTATAAAAGACCTTCAGGATCCTCTACGCTGCGCCAGTTCTACGACATTCCAACGACAGGGAACGGTTGTCGTGAATGGACAGATTTTTATATTCGGCGGTTATGGGGAATCTAGCGACGAAGCTGGCCAATCTCTTGAGGTTTTTAACTGGTCGAAAAAGACGTGGACTTTGATTAAAAACTGCTTGTTTTTCCAACGACGCTACTCAATTTCGTTTGTTTACGGGAAGAAAATAATGATATGTGGCGGTTGTTACGCAGAGCGGACTGAACACTTGAATCCAAGCGAGAGTGGGTACACTTCAACTGTATCATCAGTTTCATTGCCCAGCAACGCGAAATCCAATGGTGTACTTCATGAAGATCGAATTCTCACGTTCCACAAAGGTGTAATAGAAACCTCGCTTGAGTCACCGGGAGAATCAAGAACACTCTTGGAGGAGAAGGAATATCGAAAATCTTCTGCCGGAGTGCATTGCTTTGGTAACAATATTTATATTGTTGGAGGGAAAGAGAGTTCCATGGAGCAATATGATGTGGTTAAGAACGAGATGAAAACTCTGGCTTCTTTGCCGTATGCAGTGTCGTGCATGGCGACTGTCGCGTACAAAGACAACATCGTTATCCTCGGTGGTCAGAACAACAATCAGTACTCGTTGAATGATGTATTGATGTACAACACCCACAGTCTGGAGTGCAAACGTTTACCCTCCATGCTTGAGAAGAGAAGCAACTGTGCTGCTGTGATCCTGGGTGATGTGATCGTGGTTATGGGTGGCTGGTCCAAGAATGATGAAGGACAGATTACGTATCTTAATACTGTCGAGTATTATGTGATGGGTGCAAGTACATGGCAAGAACTGCCAGCCATGAATCTAGCTAGGCGTTGTGCCACAGCATGCGTTTATGTATAAACAGACAGTCAATTAATGGACAAAACTAACTTTAAGTTTGGCAAGAATTTCCAGCCATAAACTCCCCTGTGAGGGTACCGTAAATCAAGACAGAGAGAATTCTACTTCTTTATTTGTGAACTAAACACAGGACATAAAATTTACAGAATTTTTCAAAATTATTGCATCACTGTAAATTTACAAAATTATTGAATCACTGTAAATTTACAAAATTATTGCATCACTGTAAATTTACAAAATTATTGCATCACTGTAAATTTACAAAATTATTGCATCACTGTAAATTTACAAAATTATTTAAATTTCACATTTGGAGTTGATTCAACGCCTCGAAATTTACAGTGATGTAATAGACCTTTCCCCTTTTAAGTGAAATTTTTATCTAGACAAGTCTGGACAAAAATTTCATCACAGCTTGAAAGAGCATCACAAAATTAGTAATATTCCGAAGTTTGGTTATAGCCTTGCGAAGTTTGCCGTTTTTCAGTCATTTTGATTACAAACAGGAAATTGATAATCAGATGATCAAAATTTTGCTGTGCTCTTTCAAGCTGTGATGAAATTTTTGTCCAGACTTGTCTAGATCAAAATCTCAATTAAAATGGGAAAGGTCTATTGTGTATTTTAAATTGTAAATTGTTTGCTATGATCTTTACCAAAGAGAGCTCCAGTCCTCTGTTTGAAATGAGATTATGTACAGTGCTTCTGTGCTTGACTGAAATTCTAGTTGTATGTTGGAGCTATATGAATGTCATTAGTTAGGCATATGCAATTAGTTTTGTATTATCAATCTATAAGTACTAGTTAAAACATGAGCAGCCGATCTGTATCTGATATACAAACTCGAGCCGAAGGCGAGAAAATCAAAGCTGAAGTTTATGTAAATCAGGACAAATCTTTATCCGATTTACAAACATTGATTATACATTCATTTCTTTTGTATATTTTCCTCGTGAATTAATAATGATTTTTTTAATATTTAATAAAAATCATAAAATAAATTTCAACCGTATTATATATAAACGTTTAATCATTTTCTTTTCTGTCAATGTATTAGTTACAACCAACCTTGGGTTACAACCTGTTGTCCAAAAAACAAACAAATACCGCGCTATACGGTTCGGTTCGGTACGATACGGTTGAAATGAAAAACAGATCTAAAACTAAACTGGGCGAAAAGTCCTTTCAAATATATAATTATGAACAAAGAGAGCTTACAGCTTTTGTATGTATGCAAACCCAGAACATATAGCTGACTGAACTTATATTTGAAATATTACTGATTATAATAGTAATTCTATATTTTAAGCAATTGTCAAAACCTGTTTCCCATGATCCTTGGCAAGTACTGTAAATAAAGATTCAAATTTGATTGTTGATTAATTAAAATTTTGATATGAATGTTGGAATTTTATTACAATCTTTTATTATTGATCTATTTGTGAAGCGGAACATGGAATTGACGTAAATGTTATCATATATGTTATCATATGTTCCTGCAAGCAGAATTTATAACCTGAAAATTTTCCTGCTAACATGCATCTTGCTTATTTACTACCTTAAAACTGGTAAAAAAATCAACATTTTAAAATCTGTCTGTGCAATTCCCCCCAACCTTAACTGCATGTCTGCCTAGAGGTCTGGTCATCAGTCCAGTGTTACCACAGGAGGAAACCTATATTAGCTAACTAAATTGGTTTTATTTTTACCGGATCCAGATAGTTATATCAAACAGTGACAATGAATTTCAATTGCTCTTTTCACCAATCGTAGTTTTCCATGATATACTAAGAGGTCAAATAGGTCATAGACAATTGTTCTATCAACCAATAATAATAGTTATATTTATAATTATCCCCTGTGACAAACTCTATATCAAACATTCAAGCCTGCTTGAATCCTCGTTCATTCGCAAATATGCCATCATGGCTGAAAACAACAACGATCTCAGTTCTTCCTTCATGGGTAATTTCTCGTGTAAAATATGCTTAGAGGTTTTGCATGACCCAGTTCAATGTCAAAACAATGAGCATTATTTTTGTCGGAAGTGTGTCTCGAAGCATCTGGGAAACTCTGAAACATGTCCACTTTGTATGGAGCAACTGACGCTCGAAACGCTGCGACCTGCACCTCGAATTGTTGCCAGTGTTGTATCCCAGTTGAAGAAACCACGTTGCAGTCATGTTTCTCGAGGTTGTGAGGAGAATGTTCAAGTTGAAGAGTTGTTGTTACATGAACAGACGTGTGGTTATGCTCCGGTTGTTTGCTCGAACGAAGGCTGCAAAGAGACGGTGAACAGACGCGATAAAGAAAGCCACGAGACGGAAGAATGCAAATTTAGAAAGATAACTTGCGAATCTTGTGACGAAGAGTTGGTGTACGTTGATTATGAGAAACACCAGTGTACGTTACGAAAAGAGATGAACGAAGTTAAGTCACGTCTGGATGAAGTAACCGAGTCGTTGAATCAATTGGCTTCAACTCTAACCCAAGTTCTGGAAAAGCTCGCAGCCCACGACCAAAGTATAAAAGATCTTCAGGATCCTCTACGCCGCGCCAGTTCCACGACATTCCAGCGAGAGGCAACAGTTGTGAATGGGCAGATTTTTATATTTGGCGGCTATAATGGATCTAGCAGTGAAACGTACCGATCTCTTGAAGTTTTCAACTGGTCGACAAAGACGTGGACTCTGGTTAAAAACTGTTTATTTTTCAACCGCCATTTTTCATATTCGTTTCTTTACGGGAAGAGAATCATGGTTTGTGGAGGCGAGTATTCAAATCGCATCGAGTTCTTCAATCCAAGTGAGAACGGTTTCAGTTCATGTGTGTTTCCTGGAAGTTTACGACGTAATAATGTCGCTAACGCTGCGCCGTTTGGAAACCGATTGATCACATTTAGCGATAAGGTCGAAGAGACACTGCTCGAGTCACCATGGGAAACCAGAACTCTGATTGAGAAGAATTACACCGGCAGTAACCGCTGTGGCGTTGAACGTTTCGGCAATGATATTTTCGTAGTTGGAGATTCTAAGGTTGAACGTTACGACGCTGTTCGCAACGAGTTAAACCTTCTCCCTCCTTTACCATATTCCGTCATCAATATGGCGTCTGTCGCGTACAAAGATAACATCATTATCCTCGGTGGTCAGAATAATAATTACGCCTTTTGGCGTCCATTAAATGATGTATTCATATTCAACACCCACAGTCTGGAGTGCAAACGTTTACCCTCCATGCTTGAGAAGAGAAGTCTCTGTGCTGCTGTGATCATGGGTGATGTGATCGTGGTTATGGGTGGCTGTTCCAAGAATGGTAAAGGACGTACCACATATCTTAATACTGTGGAGTATTATGTGATGGGTGGTAGTGCGTGGCAAGAACTGCCAGCTATGAATCTAGCTAGAGAAAGTGCCACAGCCTGTGTGTATGTATGAACTGAACCGGATTGCCTGCCATATACCTACCCTTTGGGGGTAACCCATCACTTGGGAGAGCTTGTGTATTTAGGCATGAACTAATGTGAAATATTACTGAATGTAGTTGTAATAATTGCATGTATATAAGTATGAAGAACAGTATCTGTAAATGTGAACTCAAATTTATTTGATTAAAAACTAGATAGTGTATGTTGGAATTTTATTATAAACTGTCAGCATTGATCTATTTGTGAAGCAGAATGTACAAATCATATGAATATATATTACTATACGTCAGAGGCTGTCTTCAAAACGAGGAACGGAGAATGCTGTTTTCCATGATCTATTCTATCATAGCTTTATTTATCTATGTAGTATGTATTTAATGTAATTTTAACCTCAAAAAAAGTTTTGCCACAACAGCCTGTTTCATCTAAAAACTACATTATCTGTTCTATCTTTATGATATCAAGCACTCGTTAGCATTTCGTGAAGCTAAAAACACTCGTAGTATATTTCTTGATTTAAGAAAGAGGGAATTACTCAGGCCCAAATGTCGAAGCAAAGGAAAAGTATTTTGTTTTGCAAGTTTGAAGTCAAGGTGAAAATAAAGCACTTAAGGCCTGGTCAAACAAGAATGAGAGTTGAGAAGCGAGAGTTTGAATGGGAGTTTTCTCAACTCTCGTAACACGGTCAACCGAGAACAAGAGTTGCATGAGAGTTGATGAGAGTCGACTGGATATTACCGCGCGCGTAGCGAAAACTCTCCTCAATTACTCTCGTCAAAAGTTGAACCAGCTCAAAGTTGATGAGAGTTGATGGTCAAACTCGAGCGAGAGTTGCAACTCTCATGCATCAATTTTCACCCTCATTTGACCGAGGATTTAGGCTAAATGACAGAATATAAATTTTTCCATCCCCCAGAATGTCATAACACCAAGGGGAGAACGAAGAGTTGGCAAAGATATCGCTGTAAGAGTATATTGTCGTGTAAAATCACCAGGTATGATTGTACTTTCTGTGTTTAATATGCTGCAATAAAATTGAAATAGCCTTATTGAAACGGGAATACCCAGGGAAAAGCTCTTCTCTCGTGTGACTGAAGAATCAGAATCATGTTACAGGAATGAATCGCCTGGAGTCACCCACCAAAACCCCATACAACCTATCTAACCCACTTATATCCAGGCATATCCTTCTATATTTATTCTTTAGTTGGTGGTATTGGAGTAAAAGATCATTTCGAAGTGAACTTGTGTCCGTTGAATGTCGCGCTCACTCACAGACTGTATACATTAATGATGGGATATTTCTTCCCCGGGCGAGCTCACGAGTATGTCAGGGAGTCTGTGGAGGAATACGATGGTCCCGCTTATGGAGGTGTGTAGAATATGTGTTTTGGGTAGAGGGTCTGTAGGGGAGAGGGGACTGTGATATGTAGGATTGAGAGGTGGAGGGGGCCTTCCGTGGCCAAGATCATGAGTATGTCAGGGAGTCTGTGGAAGAATACGATGGTCCGGCGTATGGAGATGTGTAGAATAAGGTTGTGGGTAGAGGGTCTGTAAGGGAAAAGGGACTGTGATATGTAAGGGTGGGAGGTGGAGGGGGCCTTCCTTGGCCAAGATTGTGTGTATGTCTGTGGAGGAATACGATGGTCTGGCTTATGAAGGTGTGTAGATATGTTGTTTCGTGGACGTAGTGCAGGGATGCTGATGTAATGTGGGGAGGCCGTGCTTACCGAATTTAAAGAGCTACGCCCCAAGTTACTTCTGTGAAAATGTCCAAACCACAAGGTTTTGTTATGTCATGTTTAAGCCATGGATTCTTTTTTGTTGTAGCGATTGAACAACAACAACATGGTGATAAAGAGGTTTTCCATGAGGTAAAATTTCAAGAACATCGCTCTGTAATGTGGGATAGTCATTCTTTACTGATTATTTTATATTTCTGTACCGTTTCTTACAGGATAGTTTATCTCAGAAGCCATCCCGCCCAACCAGTCTGGCTATCTCTGAAGTATCCCTAAATGATCCCTTACGTAGCAGAATGTCCTCGTCTAGCCTTGATAGTCCCTCATTAACTTCTCCACATGGTGGGGATAAGGTGAGACGTCAATAGTTCATTTTGCATGTATCAACATAACAAGAGCATCATACTCGGAACCACAGAATAAGGCACACAGAAGGTCGACTCGAGTGACCGCTGCCACGCCATGATTCATCATCAAAATGCTGACGCCATGGTCCTAGCCAGTGCGGGTTTGAGAGGCATTCCCCCCCTGGACATCTGTGTACCTTATTCTGTGTCGGAATGTTCCACTGGCTTTCATTGTTTTTGATGCCATGCACTCACTCGTTGTTTTAACGTATTTCTCATTCTAGGACAACTAGTTTCCACGACGTTAAGGTGGAGTTACACGAGCAACAAAATTGCAGCAACTTGCAACAAAATCTGATTTCAACGCATGTTAAGTAGAAATGTCGACACATTTTCCTTGTGATTTGTAATTTATGTGTAAACATTTTCAATGGACAACTTGCATGTTAGACTAAATTTTAATCTAAGCAAAGAGAATGAAATCAAACACAACAGTTAAAAAGAAAATAATGAAATTAGTAAAATTGAAAAATTTGGTTGCAAAATTTTGTAAAATACAGAAAATACAGTATTGCGAAGTTTGCATATTTTCAGTATATTTGTATTACGTGCGGAAATTGTTACCATTTTCAGCTCAAAATGGAATACAATTACTGAAAATATGCAAACTTCGCAAGGCTATATTTTCTGTATTTTACAACATTTCGTAACCAAATTTTGCAATTTTACTGATTTTAATAAGTTCTTTACGGGAATTTACTTTTTTTGCCTAAATAAAAAATTAGTCTAACATGCAAGTTGTCTATTAACATGCGTTGAAATCAGATTTTGTTGCAAGTTGCCAGCAATTTTATTGGCTCGTGTAACTCCACCTTAGCAAGTAGTGTCTTCCCTTAAAGGTCCATTTTCACTCAGGAAAATTTTCCACGGACAGAAAATTTTCTGAAAATATCATTGTTAAAAGTTGAAAATTTTCAACTTCAAAATTTTTTCCGACGGAAAATTTGTGTCGACCAATCACATTTTACAAAATTTTCTTTCTGCGCAAAATTTTTCAATATTTTTCTTGTTGTTTTAGAAATCAGGGCGAAGCCGATTTTATGCCAATTTGTCAGAGACTGCTTCCAGAGAATTGGACAAAATGAAGGTTTGTGCAATGATTCCGATATTTTAGTTATTTTCCTATATACGTACAAGTGAATCACTGATAGTGAATACTTTTGTCCCCAAGCTCTCAGGTTACACACGTAAAAACGCACAAGTTGTAACAAACCTGCAACAGACTTGTAGCAATGCTGTTCCAACAACTTGTCAACAGGATGTGTTCGCACTGCTTGTTCCCATGCAGCTTGTTGGCAAGCTGTCAACGGCTTGAACACATTGACAACTTGCTACAAGATTCAACAGACTTGTTACAAGTTGTTCCAACAACTTGCTATAGTTCTGCAATTCAAGAATTTGTCAACAAGTTGTGAGTGACAACCTTGTAGTAACTTGATAAAATAACAGCATTGTTACAACTTGTTGACAAGTTTGCTACAAGCCTGTTGCGAACACATCTTGTTGACAAGTTGTGAGATATTTACGTGTGTATAATAAATAATTTTCTGTTGTTTTGTTTTAGGAACGTGCAGCACAGACAAACAATTTCGTCTACGTGAAAATTCCAGAAGTTCCAATTTGTTTTAGTTATAAGGTAAGCATCCTTATGCCATTGCTAAGGCTACATAAATAAAAACGCACAAGTTGTTACAGGTCTGCAAACAAGTTGTTCCAAATCTGTTCACAAGCTGTCGCAAGTTGTGTTCGCACTGCTTGTTCCCAGTTGTTGTAACAAGTTTGGAACAGGCTGTTAACAACTTGTAACAAGCTTTATGGCATTATCAGACTTATTACAAGATTGTTCCAACAAGTCTGATACAGTCATCATATAAGAAGAATGTTACAAGGTAACGACGCAAGCTAGTAACAATATTGTAAGAAGACCGATATTATATCAACAAGCTTAGGTTTAAAATTTAGGTGGAAAATTTAGGTGGAAAATTTAGGTTTAAAATTTAGGTGGAAAATTTAGGTGGAAAATTTTGGTGGAAAATTTTGGTGTAAAATTTAGGTGGAAAATTTAGGTGGAAAATTTAGGTGGAAAATTTTGGTTGAACAAAAGTTCAGTGTTTAATTTAATAGCACATAGTGAGCAACGCCAAAAAGGAAAGACAGTTATCAGAACATAAGTGGCAATACGTCTAAGGTTGACTTCGATCACGATTAGCATTTCCTATAGCGCTAATGTACATGTCAATATGATCAAATGCCGCTTTACGTCAAAGGGGTGGGGGAGCGCTCGGTGGGTGGGGGTCAACCCTCTGCCCAATAATTTCGGAAACCTTTGAATGATAGGTGAATAACTGTGTAACAACATATTATATTGCTATATTGCGTCGTTTCTTAAGAACGAAGCGCACGAACGCGATGATAGGCTATAAAATCAAGTTATGTGTGGAAATAAAATTTGAGGCAAAATGGTTAAAGAACTGAGATTTCCAGCAACTAAAGGTGGTCCCTATGTTGTCAACCGTCAGTTTCTCAAACACTAGCCCGCGTGCAGGCCCACTATTCTTCCCTTGGGCCTGCACGCGGGCTACTCAAACACTAACATTTACTTCCTTGTGTTTCCCTGTAGGGCGAGAAAGAGAAGAACCTTCTCAAACACTAGCCCGCGTGCAGGCCCACTATTCTTCCCTTGGGCCTGCACGCGGGCTACTCAAACACAAGTATTGACTTCCTTGTGTTTCCCTCTAGGGCGAGAAAGAGAAGAACTTGGTGATGGACGTCCACAACTTCAGATTGACATTACCCACATTACAATATCAAAATAGAACCTGGACGTGGCTTGATCTCATGATGACCGTCAAGAAAGATTATAAAAATGTTCTTGTTGGACAAGTATGCTTTATATTTCTTTATTTAATGTGGGCTCGAAATAGCGGACTGCCAATGGCCAAAAGCAGGCCATATTTTAGAAGTGGCAGTTAAAACAAATTCGACCTGCCAAAATAAAAAAGTGGAAGTTGAAATTGTATAGATATATTTCACTTCATTTGCTTACCACAAATCATATATACTAGATCATTTAGTTGACTAAAAATGTTTATATTTAAAATGTAAATCCACGTTTACTGTAGTAAAATAGACAAGTTTAAGAACAATAAAAAAGCATATCAAAACATTGATTTTTACAATATGACTCATATGAGACATCGCCAGTTTGGCAGTTCAATGAATAAAAATGAC
>CACRXK020000073.1:21856-54356 GCA_902702795.2 Paramuricea clavata
GTCCATCCAAACACGGAAACCATAAAGTAATTGTTTTATAAAATAACAACAACACGGTAGTCTTCCGTGTTTGGATGGCCTGATCCAAACACGGCTTTCGACCAATCAGAATACGCGTTATATACATGTTATTTTATAAAGCATTTTCTTACCGTACGCCATGTATCATTGTGCGAACTTTTTTCTTCGTTTTTTGACTCTCCATAAACCCTCTAAGAAATACAAAACACAAGTTACGTATTTTACCTCAAAAATGTCAATTACGAAGTTTAACGCCTGTATTCTAAAATCTAAAATCTCACTCACGCTCAAGGAGTGGAGGTTCAATCTGAGCTGCTCTTGAGTGTCATTGCTGTTTTTGAATAGCTGGAGGATTAGTGTCATACCTTACTATGTGACTACTCACCCTCCAGCTATTCAAAAACATCATTGACACTCAAGAGAAGCTCAGATTGAACCTCCACTCCTTGAGCGTGAGTGAGATTTTAGAATACAGACGTTAGTATTTATGTTTTATGGTAGGATGGAAGTTCTTTCCAACTTACTGATATTGTTGTACGATGTTCAGTTTTACTCTCACACTTCCTGAGGTTGCTGTCTTGAAACCAAACTTGCTGAGAACTTTGTGCTAGATTTAATGAAAGATGACAAAGCTATAAGACCATTCACACCGGGGAACATAAGTCGCGATTGTCAAGAACAAGAGTTTAGTGGTTGGCTCCCTGAAGAAATTTGAGAAAATTTATTGTATAATTTTATTGTATATCATTATTGTAATCTACCAACCACAGGACCGTTTCTTAGAGTTTCCTGCACACGCCACAGTAAGAACGTTTATACACGTTCGCGACTTAAATAAGACACTTGTATTCATAAGTCGTGACTTATTTTCACTTGTATAAATTACCCTAATGGCTGGTTTACACTATCAAAGTTTCTACCATCACAGTAGGAATTTTGCATAGATAAATTCTAAACTTTGAAGGATTTGTAAGAAATGTTTGAGGGAACTGGCTCGGTATTTAACACTGAGAATCGTTGTCTCATGTTAAAGTAAAATGATGAGAAATAAGATGACGTAATCATGTCATATAAGATGACGTAATCATGTCATAAAAGATGACGCAATCATGTCATAAAAGATGACGTAATCATGTCATATAAGATGGCGTAATCATGTCATAAGATGACGTAATCATGTCATATAAGATGACGTAATCATGTCATATTATTATATGACATGATTATATGACGTAATTATATGACGATATTATATGACGTAATCATGTCATATAAGATGACGTAATCATGGGTAATCATGTAATATAATATGACGTAATCATGTCATATAAGATGACGTAATCGTACATCTTCGCTTCCTGCTGGTTGTTTGACGTAAGTGACGTCTTCGAGTTCTGGAGATCCACCAATGAAGAAACGTCGCATTTTGGGTACCAGTCCATTTCCGGTTGGTCGCCACGTGTTGACGGTTATCTCATGAGTACCAGCTTTGTTAGGTACCGTGATGTAACCATAGCCTTCTGTCCTGAATCGCTCCCATTGGTCAACAGACAACACTTCCAGGAATAACGTTGGCCAACGAATAAAATCTTCTGATAAAAACAAATATAGAGAAAACGGGATGATGAAGTATTTATGTGAGTTCGCCAAAAAAACTAGAACTTTTCTCATTAATGTATATTGATTATTTTTCATTAAACAATCGTCATTTACCATGATCGTTTTCAGGTGGTTGGTAGCTGATGTGGAATTCAAATGGAAATGAAAAGTGCGCCACATTGCTCTGGAAAAATGGAGGAAATTTTGATGAATCGCGAAGACTACCATACAAGGTAATTTTTTTGTACAAACTCAGAGTTATAACGGCAGTGAGTGTCAAACCTTTTCAGTAGCCTTGACAAAACATGTGTGAGTTACACCAGACAGATGAGGTGATCCCTGCGATGACCAATCTAAACAACATTTTTTTTCATTTCAAAGACATTCATATACTTGTCTTACGAGTTTTTGACCATTTGCCTGTACCAAAACAACTTACATTTGGGCAACTCCATGAAAAAATGTACATACAGACCATCATATTCGAAATCCTCAGCTGAAACTTTGAGAACAATAGATTATTGTCTATAATTATCATTACACTGGTTGAACTCAAAAATGAAAGATCGTTTCCCACTAAAAAACCCTTCTTCACATCTCAAGCAAATACCTACCAATTTCGCCAAATATGGACGTGTTGAGAACGCCTGCTTGAGGCTAGATAAAAAGGGAAGAGATTTCATCAGAAATTGTCGAAACGTCTCCATCATATCTCAGACAGCTTACTCACCAAAGGATGAAATTCTGAACCAACTTGACTTGCGAGATACATAGCATGTCTGTTGTAAAGCTGAAATATATAGTTCTTCATTTCAACACACCACAGTTTATGCACAATCGGTTCTACATGTAGATTGGCATTCCGCATTGACTGTTGACCATCCAACAGTGGTTAAGGCTGTCACTAACAAAGTTTCTGTGATGAGAGTATAGGAATTTTGCGTTGGTATAAGTTTTGAAGGATTTGTTAGAAATGTTTGAGGGAACCTACTTAATGTTAAACACTGAGTTTCCTCAAACATTTCTTAAGGCCCGTTTACACTTGCAATTTTCGCTGCGATTTCTAGTGCGATTTTCGTCTTCTGATGCATGTGAACGAGTAGATGAGTTATGAATGATATAAGTATATGTACCCTCATCTGAACATTCAGAACTTATCTACTCGTTCACATCCATTAGACGAAGAAAATCGCACTAGAAATCGCAGCGAAAATTGCAAGTGTAAACGGGCCTTTACAAATCCTTCAAAACTTAGAATTAACCTATGCAAAATTCCTACTGTGATCACAGAAACTTTGATAGTGTAAACCATCCTTTATAACACTCAGTAAGTTCCCTCAAACATTTCTTACAAATCCTTCAAAACTTAGAATTAACCTATGCAAAATTCCTACTGTGATCACAGAAACTTTGATAGTGTAAACCAGGTTTAAATGGTTAGTATTTAAACTGGAAAGCTTAGGTTCGACTCCAGGTTAATTTAACCTTTTCAATTGAAGTCGCACCTACCTCATCATAGCTCTTGATCTCTTGTTCTTTTTCATCTCTGTGAAGGAGAAACGTTGGTTTTATAAAAATAGGTACGCAGTGTGTACACGTGATGACGTATTTCCGTCGTTATAAAATTTTAAGAAAATATCTAAAACCATCGTACCGCGTCACTTCCTGTGAAGCATGTTCCAGCGTATATTCGTACACCTCTAAACAAAACAACGCAGGCTATCAATTGTTGTATGGAAAACAATATTAGGACAATCGGAAATATATCTTGAACCAACCTTTGAGATCCCCTGAAGTCTGTATCCGGTAAGGTGATTTACTGGAATTCAAATCTGGTTTGATCGTGATCTGACCTGTTCCATCAATCTGAACGAGAACAGCAAAGAAAGCCCTCTCATTTAGTACCAAATGTTAACCCATTGATTGGCAGCACTCGAGTAATTTTAAAAAGTAGGTTGCATTAGGGTGTAATGCCACTTAAAGTGTTAAGCCTGGGTTTTACACTATCAAAGTTTCTGTGATCACAGTATGAATTTTGTGCATAGGTAAATTCCAAGTTTTGAAGATTTGTAAGAAATGTTTCCGGAAACTGACTTCATGTTAAACACTGAGTGAGTTCCCTCAAACATTCTTACAAATCCTTCATAACTTAGAATTTTCCAAAATTCTTACTGTGATCGCAGTGTCAACCAAGCCTTAAGTACAGTTAGTAGCTTCTATACAGTAGTTTGATTTTCTCTACCAGTAAGGATACGCTTTTGAAAGATAATTGGTCGGTTTGAAATTCAGGACACGACGCGACCAAGACCACCAACAGGATGTCAAAATGATGTTGATCGCGATATTAATGTTATGTCTTATGTACCTTGATAGAACAAAGAATGTACTCGTCATCCAGTGTCCCAACTCTAAAAAGAAGGTGGTGAATAATTAACAACCCAAATCCAAGGAAATGTAAACCAAATCATTGAAAACTATGGTAAGGTTTGGGGGGGGGGGAGTTCATTAAATTTTACAGGGCAGCAGATGCTGTTTCAGAACCTCGGAAAAAATGACACAAAATTAAACTACATCTCATTTCTATTGACCTCCAAATGTAAGAGTAAAGACTGACTACATATAATGCAAAAAATTAAAGTTGTTTTCTCACTCGGATAACTTACAGTTTACCACCAATCTAGGACACCATGATACTCTAATTAATTGCACATTCTGAATATTGTCAAAGTCCTAGCTGCTCCTTACCTATCATCTAAACTCAAGTCCGCCATAATGTACATAATTTTAAATGGTGTAGAAATGACATGACTGTTTTGTTTGGCCAATTCTCTTTGATCATCTGTGACGATATTGGTCCTTGGACCATGATGACCTAGTCTAAAATGTATTTCAAACAAAGATAGAGTAAAAGAATGCAAAACAAGATGGAACTTTGAAAGAGGGCTGTAATTTAAGCCCTGGTTGACTGGATTTTGCCACGCGCGTTACGAAAAACTCAACTATCATCAACAATTGAACCAGTTCAAAACTGATTGAGAGCTGATGAGAGTTTATATCTATTTGGAACATTGGGAAAAGAATTTGGCTTGAAGTTCGGATTACAACTATTCAAGCTGTTTCCAATTTTTTTTTATGAAATGTATCACCAGCGTTTAGTACCGATTCCTGGCTGATCTTCTATCAATGTTTCTCCTTCGTACATGAACCATATTGTTCGTTAGATAATGTGGCATTTCACTTGGATCTGTTGTCATGGTTTTACACACCTAGAAGAATTGATTGAATCAGATATAGACAGAGAGGTGGCAATGAGGGTACACCCCTCCCCCCCACACACACACTTTTTTCCAGCACCAACTGTAATTACTTCAAAACTGAAGAGAAACTCTTGATGTTTTGAGATTATGTCAAATCCATGAAATAGAATTTTGCAGACCTTAAAACTAGATGTCCCCCCCCCCCCACTTGTTTGGGGCTGGCCATGCCTCTGCATATACAACCTCATTTTCATGTGTGTGATATTGGTTAAAGCCCAACATTAGTTAAAGGCCGACGAAAACAAGGTTCTGTAATCAAGGTTTCATACATTCCAGAAGCGTATGTTATGAGGATACTATAGCATTACAAGGTTCTCGTAAAGTCTGTCTGCCCAGCTACAGTATTTAACAAGGTTCTAGTAAGGTCTGTCTGCCCAGCTACAGTATTTAACAAGGTTCTAGTAAGGTCTGTCTGCCCAGCTACAGTATTTAACAAGGTTCTAGTAAGGTCTGTCTACCCAGCTACCAAGTGTTCTCATTGCAGTACAATAATGAAGTGAATATTCAGAACCTCTTCAGTATTAGCATAATCATCATTATCAACATAGGTAAATATCTTGTGATTACGACGACCATTTTTCTGCCTTGGGTTTAAGAAATAACATTTTATTAACAGATCAAAGAAACATGTTGTATTGAAGTATACTGTAGGTAGATGTGTTTGTAGCACATGCCTTAAATTTGTGATATCACGATGATACTGTTCTTGAAGGACGGAATAACAATTTGGACGATTGCTATAAAACACCTCTTCTCTCTAAAAATTGTTAAATGTTATTAGTATCATTTGCAACTAGGGTGTTGCAGCAGTATTTATGCTGGTCTTAATAGTCATCACCCAGGAAAATTAAACAACTCAAAATGCAGGGCACTATCGAAATTTCCCCGGGCGATGACTACTAAGACCAGCATTCCTTGCAGGCATCAAGCCTTGTGAGACGTCATTATGCATTAAGGTCTATTGATAGTGCTATCAAGTTCCATCCAGTCACGATCAAGTTCCATTGTCTTTTCATTGTTTTGAAAATCCCATTATAAAGCTGTTCTCCAATAAATCTCCATGCCATCCAGTCACAGATTGTTTTGACCTGCAAAGAGTGTATTTATACCTGACTAAACAGCTTTTCCTGCCATTTTACAATAATTTCCTCCTGATCACCAGAAGTTGCTTCTGTAATTGAATCACATATATAAAACTAAATAATCAGATCTGTGCAGTACAATAGTGAACAGAATTTTGTTCACCGATATAAACATTAATTTTGACGCAGAAAACACGTACCGTGGCTACTTCTACCCATACGAGCCATTTCAATAGCTTCTTGCCCAAGGTCCTCGACATTTCTCAGGCTTTCTGCGGTCGAACCAAGTCTGGATGCGCTGGCAACAGGAATGCTACTCGCAGCTGTCACTTTTCGTAACTTAACTCTAAGAAACAAGCAAGAAAAATACTCCAACTCTACGCTTTACGACGAAATAAAGAGCCTACAAGGTAGTTTAATATATTTACTAGTTGTTTCAAGTTTCTATACCTCAATGCAAGGTTTTTCGGCAAGTCTAACGACCGATAATGTCCAACGTTCACATTTTCTAAATCTTCCGCCATATTTGTTTACATTTTGTTTACGCACAGCTAACCCAAGCAACATTTTTCTTGTGAATCGTAGGACTGTGTCGAGGTAGAATACCCGAGCCCGAGGAGTGAAATTAAGTGTATTTTATAATCCGGTTTCTTAGGGCCTGCCGGCCTGGGTAGCCGCCTAACCCGAGTTACTCTGCAATAGTGAATCCCACCCTTGGTACCAGAGCCTTTTAGTGAAATCTTGGCTTTCATAAAAAATTGATGGTTTCTTTGGATCACTGTTCATGGATTGCTCACAGGGGGCAGAAAAGTACGATTGTGTTTATTTAAAATACCTTGTCAATGTCATCATCCTATATATCGCATAGTTTCATCCAGGTTAAAATTTTTTTCGATAATATCATGCTTACTACTTCATGTAATTCAAACATTGCATTACAAGGACTGATCATATATAGTAGCGTGGTCGGCATCCTTTCGTAAGATGTTCGGAAATTGTCGTTGCAATGCAATAATGTTTGAATTACATGAAGTAGTTGGCATGATATTATCGAAAATATATATAAATATCAGCTAATTTTGATTCTTTAGTTTAATTAATGACTTTGTCTGCGATATAAGTATGCGATATTGGTTGATGACAAGGTATTTATAAAACACAATCGTACTTTTCTGCCCCCTGTGATTGCTTTGGGGATCTCTGCTAGACGTAAAAATACTTTACTTCGCTAAGGCCAAGTAAAAAAATTCCCAGTTTCTCATCAGGGCCCGCGTTAGGAAATAGCCGCCGCATTTGTATTTTTTTTTATTTTAAAATAATTGATAACATGAAATATTTAGCGGTGGGTGCGCCAACTTCATGGTTTTTTTTTATAAATACTATATTTTAAATAAATTTTTATATCTAAGTTCTGTTGTTAAAAAATAACTGGTTGTTTAATATAAAAAATAAAAATAAAAACCGCCCGCCGCATTTGCATTTTAAAAAACGTCTGATGAGAAACCGGGAATTTTTTTTACTTGGCCTATTAAAGAGACATGTACACGTTTGTTAATTATGGCCAAGGGCTGGTGTTCTGACCAGGGGGTACAAATTTCAAAATCAGAAAAAAGTGGGGGGTATGTTTTTAGAGTCGATGAAAAATGGGGGGGGGTACAGTTTTAGTTCTAGCAATTTCATACATTGCTTGACTAATTTGTACCATACAAAGAAAATATTGGGCAAAAATAAAAGAAATTTCTAGATTAGCAGAAAATACTATTAAATCAAAACAAAATATTTTGATAAATTCAAAAAACCGAAACATCAAGCAAATTATTTTTAAATGAAAAATATACAAATATAATCTCGACTCCAGACCATAGATTTTAAAGTATGGACAAATGTGTAACTTCAGTAAAAAAGTCCCATGGATATGGTCGCCATCTTCCTAGCAAGTGTTGCTCGTGTGATTATTCGTCATTTGGTAGTCATTGCTTTCGAAAATGCTTTCAACACCTTTTCTATAAGACTACAACTTTAATTAGCCTTTTCATGCCGCCATTTTTGGGTGGCTTTTCAGCCGAAGTTTGCGAGATAAGTCCACATAACAGCGAGTTTATATAATTTTTTGGACGAATGATGGTAAATTTGCTTTGTAAATGGAATGGTTAGTTTATCTTAATAATAAATTGCTTTTCACATTGTTATAATTGTTTGCATTTGGTTTTAACAAAAATTAGATGGAAAGGCTAATTGCTTTCAACAACTTTAATTAAACATTCAACAAATGATGCTCTTGATTGTTTAATCCATAAATTTCGATCCCAAAAGCCGCAATAATATTTAATAATATAATATAAAACATGTTTTAAAAACGTAAAACTGTGTGCGCGGCCTGGGACCAAGCATAGACAATCCAGACATGAAGAATGTCTTCTGGATTGTCTATGGACCAAGGAAATGATTGTCAGGGGGGGGGGGTACAGTACAGCTTAGAGATCACATGCTACCCTTGTGCGGTAAAAACCCAGTGTAAAAATCTAGGAATGGTAAAAACACTCGGCTTATCCATCGTGTTTCACATGCAAGTAGTTTTCCAGGATCTTTACCCGGTATCTAACTGCCGGTCGATTGTATTTTCCAGCCTTTTTACCTTCTGTGCTTTTTATCATGTTCAGATGTTCAACAAGATTCTACCGGTGAGTTTATATGGCCTTATTCTACAGAGTAGATACGCGGAGATACATATCTACCCTTGTGCTTATGGCGTAGGTTATTGCATAAGCAAGCTAGAGTGACACTGGTATGACGTCATTTTGTTTCGTCGTGTGGACATCATAGAGATTATAAATAACATGTTATTACAGTTAATAACATGTGTTATTTATAATCTCTATGGTGGACATCGATTATCGGATAAAAACATGAAAATGTGACACACGCTAGAAAATTTGTAGCTAAAAGGTTTTCCCTTTGCATTTAAGCCCCATTTTTGCTGTAATTGTGTTTTCTATCGAATATAAAACTCATTCAGTTGGAGTATAAAGGTCTATAAAATGCGAGGAATGTAACGAATGTTGAATGAAAAAAGCGGGAAAAATAATTCATGCTCTGGTGACTGTTGCTGTGGTAGCACGTGCGTCGCGCATGTTTATTACGTGATAAGTGAATGTGACCCAGTGAGCTCACTCGCCACAGGCAGCACTCTTGAATAAGCTGCAGTATAAAATTAAAAGCTCCACAGAACACGAAACAGTGCCTGGTACTGCCTAAAAGACGACCAGATATCTAGTACTTAATATAATTATTTTTTTGTATAAAGTCTTATAACGTTTTATTTTTACGGGCGATTCGAAAGCGTACAAAAATGCCAACGAACACGCGAAAATATTTAGACACGCTCACGAAGGATCAACTGAAGGAAATTTGGAGGACGGCTGACGCTGTTTGCTTTGATGTGGACAGCACGATAGTTCAAGAAGAAGGTATTGATGAATTGGCAGAGTTTTGTGGAGTTGGCGAAGCCGTTAAACAGTGGTAAGGCAAGATGTGCAGGGTCTGTAAATTACATGATGAATTGGCCATTGATCATTGATGAGCAATGAGCATGAAGTCCTATCAAAATAAATTACCTGTTCATAATATTTATCGTTTAAAAACTTCCTCCTAGACTTATTGGTTTGAATAAAGCTTGATAAAATTTAAGATAGCAGTTCTTTTTCACACCTTTAGGAAGGTTAACCTTATATTTTTAAAGTTTAGCTATATAAAAATTGTAGTATTCCATCGTGTTTACATATATTCAAGCGTCATGCTGATAAGTTGATAATATTTATGAGATAAACCATTCAATATTTCTGCCCTTTGACCGAAATATGATACGATAAACGTGACTTGTAAGAGACCACCCAATAAGTGGGTTTAATATTATAAATCTCCTCGTAAAATTTGAGGATATATTATATATATGGTTTAGTATAGTATGCATCAATGGCACTTAATTTCTGGGTTGTGGGCAGGGTCACTTGAAAAGCAATATATAAGTGGCATGATTTGTGATTAGAACAAGGCATTCTTTTTGTCAGCTTGATAGTTAAATAGTTGCTCAGTAACTGCACGTCAGTGCTGATAATGTGTTGACGCACTGACTTTTTTTCTACTAAACAGGACATGATTTAATTTACCGAGGCTAGCAATTAATGTTGGTAGCCTACTAGTCTACCATATACGTGAGGCCCTGTGTGGATAAATTCTGTCAACATTCCTTGAAGTGGCGACATATAGAAACTAGGACAGCAACACTTGACCTAAGCCTAAATTGTGACAGCGACATGAAAAGATTGGAAACAACAATGAAATTTGGAACTTCTGAACAATTACTTTTAAAAATTAAATGAATGACGTACCCTCCCTAAGAGAGCCCTATACATCCTTGACCCATTAAAGCCACATTTCTTCCTAATGTAGCTTTTTTAATGCAAGATGATATTAGTTGTCATCAAGGGGAGATTGCTGCCACTCAATTGGTTAATGAGTTGTTCTAGAAAAGATCAATACTCCTCTACAGAGGAAATTTCTGAGGGGAAAAAATCTACTTCCAATAATAGTAAAATGTACTATAATCTTTCAAGGGAGCAATACTTTCCACTTCCACAAAGTCTGGTTTTCGTATTTGTTGTAACTGTCATAAAGATAGAGTTATGATCTTTCTCAACAGCCAGATTATAATACTTTCTACCTGTAAACCACATATAAATCACAAATATTTGCTATAATTTTATAATATAATCACTCTGCCTATTATCAGTGTTTTAAAACTGCTGTTTTTTCAGCTGTTGAGAAAGATTGTGACTCAATCTTACAACCATATATATGGAAACCTGCAAACTTAAGGGAGCTACAGACAGAGTATACATATTTCCTGGAATGATTCATTCCATACCCAATACCAAAATATTTAAAGATGATGTCTGCACATCAGTTCTGCTCATAAAGGGGGACCCCGAGATATAAACATTGCCCAAATTTTGCATCTTTGAAACGTAGAGTTTATATTCATTTACAAGTATAGCGAACCAGAAATGTGTTAATATATCATATTTTACAAATATAGCAGTTCAAAACGTAAACAAAGTTCGCGCACATGTGCACAGGAGCAGGTTAAGGTTAATTTAAGGTGGTTTACCGCCACGAGACAATATTCATTGATTTTCTATCTTGAATATTTTCACTTGATATGACAGGACAATTCAAGCCATGGGAGGAAACATAAGATTTAGAACAGCACTTGAAACAAGACTAAACATGTGTAATCTAACTCTAGAACAGGTGGGTACTCCATAAATAGCTATGATTTACTTCTTGCCATTCTCTTTATAGTACTCTAGTAACTCTACTGAAAATGATTTCAGAAATTTGCTGTATTATCTTATATTTAATGATGTTGATCTATTATATTTAGCTGGAACGATATAAGAAAGAAAAGCCGCTAACGTTAACAGCTGGAATAAAGTAAGTGGGGGCAATGTATATAATGCATCTTTGCCATAACTTGAAAAATCTGCACTAATGTGAGAAATATTCCAAAATCTGCATGCCTAATCAATGTTATATAGTTAGCCACTAACCCTTACCCCTTGCAACCCCCCTCACCCCCTAGTGTCTGCACCTGTTGTTATATGGTGTGTGGTAACATCAATTTGGCACATAGATTTGTTAAAGTTGCTTGTCTTGATTTATACCATCATGTCTAACTGACTAACTGTTTCACTGTATCTTTTACAGGGAGTTAATTGGACATTTACATTCTGAGAAGATTCCAGTATTTTTAATCAGTGGAGGTTTTCGACAGTTAAACGTGCCTCTAGCGCACAGGTTGAACATTCCTTCGGAAAACGTGTTTTCTGTGGAGCTTTTATTTGATAGTGATGGTAAGGAAAGATTTATTGACACAATACATTGTTGTTTGAGGGATAGACATTGTACTGAGTATTCTTTTGTTTGAAGGTCGATACCATGGGTTCAATAAGAATAATCCAACATCCGATTCTGGTGGAAAAACTAAAGTAGTTCATCGTCTCAAGGACAAATATGGTTTTAAAAGGTACAGTTGAACACCTTTAGAGATGCAACCTGTCTGATTCTGATCGGCTGAATCTGAGTAACCAATTGGCACACTGGCTGACTGCCTGTCTGGGTAACTAACTAATTTATTGTCCAGCTTGTTAATAGATAGTTAATTGTTAAAGCATTTCATTTAGATTGATTATGATTGGCGATGGTGCCACAGATATGGAGACCTGTCCACCAGCAGTAAGTTTTTGTTGGATACATTATTGCTTGAGTGACTTTATTTATACTAGTCATCACAGTTGTATCAGTTCTAAACTGTTCTCCATCATCCCTTGTTAGTCTAGTGTTACTAAATGTACAAGAGGAAACCTAAGCTGAACTTACTTTATTTTAACTGGATAGCTTTATCAGTTCCAAACTGTTCTCCCTAGAGGTCCAGTAAGGATCATCTCTTATTGATCCAGTGTTACTACAGGAGGGAGCCTAAACTAAACTAACTTTATACTGGATAGCTCTATCAGTCCTAAACTAAACTAACTTTATACTGGATAGCTCTATCAGTTTTAAGCTGTTCCAGTAAGGGTAATCTCTTATTGATCCAGTTTTTACCTAAAAGAAGGAAACCTAAACTATGCTGGATAAGCTCTGTCAGTTCTAAATTGTTCCATTAAGAGTCATCTCAGGACATCTCTTATTGCTACAGTGTTACTAGAGAAGGAAACAAGGGATGTTTCTGTCAGAAACACTGATTCTTTGAGTCAATTTAAGTCTTTACTAAGGTCACATACCATATAACTATTCTTAGTTGTACTTACTAGATACAGTTAATTATTTGTTTCTTTATGTCGTGACGTTGTATATTAATTGTATATATTTATATAAGTAAATTTTGTTAATGATTGTATCATGCAGGACCCCACTGAAAAACACATTAGTGATGTGGGTATCCTGGATAAATATAATTATAAATAAATAAATAAAAAACTGGACTACCTGGAGAAAATCTGTGGTAACTGGAAGCATTCTCCATGCAACTGAACCACAACTGCATACTGCAGGAACTGAACCTGACAGACTCTCACAATGAAACAATAACACATGAAGTAACAATAGTAACAATAACACGTGTGCGACCAACATCCTGAACAAATTTTTTTATTCTCTTATCTAAGGATGGATTTATTGGATTTGGCGGCAATGTTATACGAGATAAAGTGAGGGAACACTCACCATGGTTTGTGACCAGCTTTCAGGAGCTTCTAGATGAACTTAAAGTCTCGAATTGAACATTTTATAAGGTCAGAGTTTACTGAAAATTTTCTTAGCCATATTTCTGTCAAGAGTGTTGTAGGTGTTGTTTGTGGGTTTTGAATTTTAATGTGTTGGTTGGCTGTTACAGATTAATTTAATATGAGAGGGATAATGTTGTACAAGGAGAAAAGATGCCTTTATAAAGATATTTTATAAAGTATGTCTCGTATGTGGAAAATGATACTATATCTTATGTACAGTATAGTTATTTATTAGTTTGAGAATTTAATTCAATAGTTTTATCGAATTGAGAATTATATACATTGTACAGTAGTTTGCATTAGAAATTTAACATATGTTGTACTGGAAGACTATTGAAGTCTGAGTATTAAATGTATTGTGAAACTATGTAAAGCGTTATAGCCTGGTATTTTATGGAACTGGAAAAACACTCACTATATTTATTAAGTGCATCATCATACATGTATGTCATATTAATTTATTTAGTATACATTACTGAAAGCCCATTTTTCAAAAGCATATACTAACATTGTATATATATTACAGTATAAATAGCATTGTATCTACAATATAGCCATGCCCTAGCCAAGTTCATGACCAATTGAAAGTTCTCATACTAAACTAGTGATAGATTGTCCTTGCCTAAGACAGTTATACTATTACTGTATTACAGCTTACAAGTTTTGCCAAGCCATATGTCCATATAACATGAATTTAGTAATGTGTATAATATCCTTAGCGGATCATTTCACAGTTTATACGTAAACACATGGTGTAGCACGTGCTCTTGTGCCATTCATGGCTGGCAGTTTTCGCCAAGTAGTATCACCAATCACGTAGTACTCTACTGTTTTAAGTTGTGTGATGGAGGAATATCTACGATACCTGGCATCGTGATATTCAGTCGTAATCTCACCTCCCATAACCACGATAACATCACCCATGATCACAGCGGTACAGTTGCTTCTCTTCTCAAGCATGGAGGGTAAACGTTTGCACTCCAGACTGTGGATGTTGTACATCAATACATCATTCAACGGATCCCAGTCGGAATCACTGTTATTCTGACCACCAAGGATAATTATATTATCTTTGTAAGCGACAGTCGCCATGTTATAGACTGTATAGGGCAAAGTAGTGAGAGTTGTCATCTCGTTACTGGCTATATCATATCGCTCTATTTGATTTCCTGAAAACCCAATGACAAAGATTTCGTTACCGAAACATTCCAGAGCACATTTACTACGATCGCGGTTTCTGTCGCCATAAATCCCATCATTGAGCTTTTCAATAAGTACAGTTGATTTCCACGGGCGCTCGAGCGATGTTTCTTGCACTTGACGACCGAAGGTAATAATTCGATTTTCAAACAGAACGCCATTACGATCGCCATCTGGTAAACTACCTGGAAAAACATTCGAGGTAAAACCATTCTCACTTGGATCCAAGAACTCGATTCGATTTGAATCACCACCGCAAACCATTATTCTCTTCCCGTAAAGAAACGAAAATGATTTGCTATACAGCGAGAAAAACAAACAGTCTTCAATCAAAGTCCACGCTTTAGTAGACCAGTTGAAAACTTCAAGAGATTGGTCATGGAAAATTAAGATTTGCCCCTTGATGACTCGACTACCGAACTGAATGGTCGCAGAGCTGAAATGACGTAGAGGATTCTGTAGGTCTTTAATGCTTTGGTCGTGGGTTTTCAGCTTTTTCGTCGTTTCACCTTGAGTGAGAACAAGTTTTTTCAACGATTTGGTTACTTCATCCAAACGTGACTTAACTTCGTTGATCTCTTTTCGTAACGTACACTGGTGTTTTTCATAATCAACATACACCAACTCTTCATCACACGATTCGCAGGTTATCTTTCTAAACTTGCACTTTTGCGTCTCGTGGCTTTCTTTATCACGTCTGTTCACCGTCTCTTTGCAGCCTTCGTTCGAGCAAACAACCGGAGCATGACCACACGTCTGTTCATGTAACAACAACTCTTCAACTTGAACATTCTCCTCACAACCTCGAGAAACATGACTGCAACGTGGTTTCTTCAACTGGGCAACGATACCGAGAATAATACGAGACGGTGGTCGCAGCGTTTCAAGCGTCAGTTGCTCCATACAAAGTGGACATGTTTCGGAGTTTCCCAGATGCTTCGTGACACACTTCCGACAAAAATAATGCTCGTTGTTTTGACATTGAACTGGGTCATGCAAAACCTCTAAGCATATTTTGCAGGAGAAATTATCCATGAAGGAAGAACTGAGATCGTTGTTGTTTTCAGCCATGATGGCATATTTGCGAATGAACGAGGAAGCACGCTTCACTGCTTGATATAGGGTTTGCCACGGAGTTTGCTGGATTCGGAGCTATTGATTGGCTAAAGTATTGTCTATGATTTGACGACCTCATCATGTAACCTAGGTTACATATCATAGGGTGTGATCTAAGAAACTCCACACCCGCGAACAGGCTGGGTAGAAGGCAACACAAGCAGTATGAGATTATATGATCATACAAGATGTATAAATGTTTCAAATCCAAAAATGGGACTGGACATTTAGCTAACTGCGAGGACTCGAAATTCCGTCCAGTTCAAATACGCATAAGTATTTCCATCCGCATCTGTCAGCACCATAACTTAAAAAAATATCAAATATATTGATACAAAAATTCGTGAGACTAATGGTCATTGCCGAAGAACAAATTGATTAAATTTTGGTTACATTTGGATGGAAATTGAATGCGAAATTAGCAAAAAAAATTGTGCTTTGCCGGGTAAACAGAATGCGTAATTAGCCCATTGTATAATTTATGATATACATAACTTATAATAGTTTTGTTTGTGGAAACACCACGTAAATTGATTTTATAAATTTACGTGGTGTTTCCACAAACAAAACTATTATATGTTTTATCGCCATGAAAACGTGCAAAGAACTTAATACATAACTTAATTCGCTACCGGAAATAGTATCTCCAAGTGCCCTTTAATTACTTAAGGAGGCTCCCTACAGTAGTATGCATGCATATGCACCTGGGACTACTTCCACGCAACAGCAGGATCAAAACAAAAATTGACTGGGCTTTCCTAAGTTTCTTTTAAAAAAAAGCTATTTCCGAAAGATTTATAATGAAAAAAGCGTTGAATAATCCTTCGTTTTGGGAATCGATACAGCAATTTTACATATGATACGAATATACCTAGACCAAAAAACTAGGCACGAAGCAATGTTTTTTTGGTTTTTTTTAAATTCACTGTCCACTGTAAAACATTTGTTAAATTGTATACACAAACTTTTAATACACATTTATAAAGTCGTTTAGAAATACTTTCGTGTTTCTACAAGATAAAAGTGATTATTCCACAGAAAAAAAAAACACGTTTCATAGCAAAACGTCTTCTTCATTTTTGGCAATGCGCTCTAAACTTTCATCCAGCAAGCTAGACAACCTATAGGTTCACTGTGTTCTGCATGTTCATTCATTCTTAAACTCAAGTAGAAGGGTTAATTTATACACTCTAGATATGATATAACGTAATGTCTACACAGCCAAATCATGCTTCTTATAACCACAAGCAGAAACATTTGTATCTAAAAGTTAAAGCAAGTCTAATATAGCAGAATAACACAGTTATCACATGATGAAGTCTGGCTGCAAACTATAGGTTAATTCTCTGTCTTCCAACCGTTCATTGATAAACGAGGGCCGTAGCATAAGCTTTTGCCACATTCATTTCTGGCAGTTCATGCCAGGCATCTTCTCCGATCACAAAACGCTCGACACTTCTCAACTGGGCAGTCATACAGTTCTTTCTGTTTCGTCGACCACCGCCCATAACCACGATCGTATCACCCATAATCACTGCAGCGCAACCAGCCCTCTTCTCTAACATAGAAGGCAACTTCTTGTACTTCTGAGTCGTGATATTGAACATCGTAACATCATCCAGTGGTCGTCTGCCGTCATCTTCACCGCCTATGATAATTATGTTATCTTCATACACAACACAAGCCATTCTTGTTACTTTATACGGCACGGGAGAGAGACGTTTCATTTCGTTCTCAGCCACATCATAATGTTCCATTCTACCAGGTTGGCCACCGATAATATAGATGCTGTTGCCAAGGCTGACCACAGAACAGACAAGTCGTGTATAAGACTCGTGGAGTAGCGTTCTCGATTTGTACGGGGGCTCGAGTTTCGTTTCAACCACATCGCGATGGAAAGTGATGACTCGGTTTCCACACTTTACTCCGTTGTATTCATTGCATAAATAACTATTTGCTGGGCTGGCGAAAAGAGTCGACGTGAAACCGGTTTCACTTGGGCAAAGGCATTCGATTTCAAGTGTCCTTTGTTGCCCACCGTAAATCATTATTTTCTTGCCTTCCAGAAACACAATCGAACAACAACGTGGTGTTAATAAACATCCTTCATAGAGAGTCCACGTCATTGTAGACCAGTCGAAAGCTTCCAGAGATCTTGATGAAGATTTTGCAGCCCCATAATAGATATTACTGTTGCCAATGATAAAAATTTGCCCCTTTGTCGTAGGAGGGCTTGTGCTTTTTTGTGGGACCGTAGTAGAGCGGAGATCAGGCACTGATTCTTCCTCGGATTCTTCAGACACTTCGACAAAATCCTCGCAGGCTTCCAGCTTTGCTTGTAGGGTCGCTTGAGTACCACTGATTTGTTCTAAAATCCTGGTTACTCTTTCCAAACGCGTTTTCATTTTATCCATTTCGATTTTTAAAGTGCACAGATGCTTTTCATAAAGGCCGTAACTCATCTCTTCATCACAGGATTCGCAAGTTATCTTTCTAAACTTGCATTCTTCCGTCTCGTGGCTTTCTTTATCACGTCTGTTCACCGTCTCTTTGCAGCCTTCGTTCGAGCAAACAACCGGAGCATAACCACACGTCTGTTCATGTAACAACAACTCTTCAACTTGAACATTCTCCTCACAACCTCGAGAAACATGACTGCAACGTGGTTTCTTCAACTGGGTTACAACACTTGCAACAATACGAGACGGTGGTCGCAGCGTTTCGAGCGTCAGTTGGTCCATACAAAGTGGACATGTTTCAGAGTTTCCCAGACGCTTCGTGATACATCCCCGACAAAAATAATCCTCGTTGTTCTCACATTGAACTGGGTCGTAGAGAATCTGTGAGCAAATTTTACACGCGAAATTGGCCACGAGTAAAGCTTCTAGATCTGTTTGGTTCGCTGCCATCCTAGAAATTGATTCTAGAACATTGCGGAAATATCACAGTCATTCACAGACGGTTTTAAATGTCATTGAATATTGTATGAGGTGAAATGCGATATTGGCAATAAGTACTGCTTAATTAACGCGCTCATTGTTGCTCTAATGCAGTATGAAAGCTGAAATAAAGACAGTTTTATAAATTTTGTGAAAAAGGTTTTTAACCTACCAAAAATTGGAGTGTAAACGCTGTGTATTTTTATTAAATAATTCTCATGCAATTTTTACGTCCGTGAGAGTTTTACGTGCGCATGCAAATATTTGAGTGCTACTGAAACAGAACAAAGCACGATACTGATCAAATATTACTTTCCTCCGATCTTTGTTGCCTAGATATAACTGCTCGATCGAAAGATGCAATTTCTAAACACTGTCGTGTTACTTTACGGGTTCAAGAAAAATTTTAATATTGTCACTATTGATTTCCGTGCCATTGTAGAACACATAGAAACGACTGAGATCTACACTGTAAATTTCAGGGAGTTAATTTAACTCCAGTGGTATTATTCTGAACCTAATTTTACTCCACATTTGGAGTTAATTGAGGTACAGTTATCTCCACCGGAGTTAAGTTAACTCCCTGAAATTAACAGCTAGTGTATTAAACACTGACATTTTTGTTTTCATTTCAATACAACACAACTACATAACCTATTTTACCCGGAAATTTTTCAAGAAATTTCATAATTTACAATACACAATTAGTTCATTTTTAGCATTCGTTAAATTCTAAGGAGATTATGAGATTGATTAGTTCGTGTTTAAAGTATAGAGCTAGTTAAGAGATATTTTCGCATTAAATATACAGTTCTGAGAAAATATTTATTTATTTATTAAACTTCGGCCGTTAACACGAATATAAACAAGGAAAATACAAACAGAAAAACGGCTCAGGAACACTAACACACCTGTTACAGAACAAATACAACACAACAAAACAAAACAAAACACAAGTACAAACATGAAACAACATTGTAACATACGAGAAACTAACTAATCTTAAAACTACATACACTCTTCGTGGGATAACATATTTTTGTACTTATAGTTAGGAGGGCCGCTGGTTTATCAGTTTCTCTGTCATGCGTTTACCCTCATTAATAAAGTTGATTGATTGATTGATTATATGCCAGCAAATTTAACTATTTTATTTTTTAATACAAGATTTGCCACACACACAAACATAAATACCACTAAACCATTACACAATATTACATATTTTACATACAGAACAGGCAGAGACTGACCGCAGAGATAATCTCCAATAACGGGGTTCTGAACAAATACTAACAATACATTTACATAACTATTGGCTTTGGCTAACTATCAGCAACATGTTCTTAAAGATAAACTCAGGAGAGGACGAGTGGAGTGGCATTTAGCGCACATTGACTTGAATGTTCTTGGATTGTCCGGGTTGTAAATATGTTCTAGAAGGTCGAAATAGTAGTTAAATAATGAGGATTTGAAGTGAACTAAAGTTCTTGAGATATCACGTATGTGGGCAGGAAGAATGTTCCAAAGGCTATAGGAGCTTTCACATAGAAGCTGTTCTGGTAACTAACAGTCCTGCATTTTGATTGATTTAGTAAATACTATACTATATCAGATATAGCAACATTTCTTCATGCTAGTAATAATAGTAGTAATGTTTGTGCATATGTACTCAGGTTCAGTTCACACATACACACAGGCTGTGGCACCATGTCGAGCTAGATTCATGGCTGGCAATTTTTGCCACGCACTGTCACCAATCACATAATACTCCACTGTTTTTAGTGCATCGTCATCCACACCGCCCATAACGACTATTGTATTTCCCATGATCACAGCTGCACAGTGATATCTCTTTTCTAACAAGGATGGCAATTTCGTGTATTCCTGGTTGGTCACATTAAACATCACAACATCATCCAGTGACTTTTCATCATCATAACCGCCTATGAGAATTATGTTATCTTTGTAAGCCACAGTCGCCATGTCTGACACTGTATACGGCAAAAAAGGCAGAGTTTTTATCTCGTTCTTAAGCACATCATATTTCTCCATGGAACTCTCTATCCCTCCAACAATATAAATATTGTTACCAAAGCAATGCACTCTGGCAGAAAGGTTACGATCTTGCTTCTCTTTCAAGAGTGTTCTTGATTCTCCCGGTGAATCAAGCGAGGTTTCTACTACACTTTCGTGGAACGTGAGAATTCGATCTTTATGGAGTAAGCCAGCGCATTTAGCATTTCTGAGCAGCGAAACTGTTGCTACGGTTGCATTTTGCCCACTCTCGCTTGGATTCAAGTATTCAATCCGCTCTGTGCAATAACCGCCACAAACCATTATTTTCTTCCCGTAAAGGAACGAAAATGAGCACCACCGTTGGAAAAATAAACAATTTTTAATCAAAGTCCACGTCTTTGTTGACCAGTTAAAAATCTCGACAGATTTACCAATTTCATCGTTGTCTCCGCCGCCAAAAATAAAAATTTTTCCGTTGACGGCGACGTTTGTTTCTCCACAAATGGTGGTAGAGTTTTTGGTGGGACGTGCTTGTCGATTTGACTGCTTCTTAGAATGAACGCGTTCTGCACTGGTTGCGAGCTTTACTTTATGTTTGGTCCTGGTAGCAACACTTTGTTTTAAAAACTCGGGTTTTGCATCAAAACGTAATTTAATTTCATCTATCTCTTTCCTCAATCTTAAACTGCATTGATGTTTCTTATAATACTCAACGTACACCAACTCTTTATCACACGATTCGCAAGTTATCTTTCGAAACTTGCATTCTTCCATCTCGTGGCTTTCTTTATCACGTCTGTTCACCGTCTCTTTGCAGCCTTTGTTCGAGCAAACAACCGGAGCATAACCACACGTCTGTTCATGTAACATCAACTCTTCAATCGTACCATTCTCCTCACAACCTCGAGAAACATGACTGCAACGTGGTTTCTTCAACTGAGATACAACACTGGCAACAATTCTTGACGGTGGTCGCAGCGTTTCGAGCGTCAGTTGCTCCATACAAAGTGGACATGTTTCAGAGTTTCCCAGATGCTTCGTGACACACTTCCGACAAAAATAATGCTCGTTGTTTTGACATTGAACTGGGTCATGTAAAACCTCCAAGCATATTTTACAGGAAAAATCTTCACCGAGTAATAGTGCTTCCTGATTTATATTGTTCCTAGCCGTATTTCCATGGCCTAGAAATGAATATATTTGGCCCATACTATTCTATTTCCTGAACCCAAGCTTGACCAGACAGCCACATGCAAGTTGTGATAGGGCCAACTTGCACCCTGATATAAATTAAAAGTCATCAGTTGGGATTACCGATATTGTTTGTGACCTTCTGACCTCCAAGTGCTAGGTGTGCCAATTTGATTGGTTGAATAATTAACGTTGTTTGACCAGACTTGACTCACTTCCGTTTCTGCAGCCACAGCGGGTCACGTCTTCTGAGTAAATGTGTTCAGACATTGTGGGCACAGCTGTGGGACTGGCGTTTTGTATAAAGGCTGGCTTGCACTATCAAAGTTTCTGTGACCACAGTAGGAATTTTACATCAATAAATGAAGAATGTGTAAGAAATATTTGACATCCTTCAGAATGATTACTTACGACTATGAAACCAGATTACCTGGAGAAAAGTGGTGGTAACTGGAAGCATTCTCCAGGCAACTGAGCCAGAACTACATACTGCAGGAATACTCAGACCCTCACAATGAAACACAGACACTTGAAGTAATGACTGTGCAACCAACATCCTGAACAATTTTTTTTTCGTATCTATAAGGATGGATTTATTGGATTTGACGGCAATGTTATACGAGATAAAGTGAGGGAACATTCGCCGTGGTTTGTGACCAGCTTTCAGGAGCTTCTATAGATGAACTTAAAGTCTCAAATTGAACATTTTATATTAAAGGTCAGAGTTTATTGAAGATTTTCTTAGCCATATTTCTGTCAAGAGTGTTGTAGGTGTTGTTTGTGGGTTTTGAATTTTAATGTGTTGGTGGGCTGTTACAGATTAATTTAATATGAGAGGGATAATGCTGTTCAAGGAGAAAAGATGCCTTTATAAAGATATTTCCTTTATAAAGATATTTTATAAAGTATGTCTCGTATGTGGAAAATGATACTATATCTTATGTACAGTATAGTTATTTATTAGTTTGAGAATTGAATTCAATAATTTTATCAAATTGAGAATTACATACATTGTACAGTACAGGGGCAGGTTGTACGAAGGCCGGATAGCGCTATTCACCGGATAGTGATTTTTTCAAGCTTTGTTGAATCAGTCGTTGATTGGTATAACTCGTATTAAAGTTTAGTATTTATAAGTTAAATGTTTTTTATACTTCTTGTGTCGTCTATATCCGTAGTTTCACAGTTTTTCAAGCATTTTACAAAGGTTGAAAAAATCACCGTCCGGTGGATAGCGCTATCGCTGCTTCGTACAACCGGCCCCTGTAGTTTGCATTAGATTGAAATTAATGTTTAACATATGTTGTACTTGAAGGCTATTGAAGTCTGAGTATTAAATGTGTTGTGAAACTATGTAAAGGAATATAATGGCCAGGTGTTTTATGGAACTGGAAAAACACTTACTTATATATCTATTAAGTGCATCATCGTTTGTCATCATATTATTTTATTTAGTTGTTCATTAGTCTATTTTTTCCAAAACATATACTAGTATGCTGTATTATATTTACATCCGGTGTTGTACATAATGTAGCATTGTATCTACATAGTATCATGAGTGATTACTGTAGCTGAATGTTTTCATATTTAACGAGCTGTAGGTTGTCCTTGCCTTTAGATTACAGCTATATACATCATGAATGTACAATATTGTTGTCAGCGAATTTTATTCATAAACACATGCTGTAGCCTTTGCTCTTGCTTGATTCATGGCTGGCAGTTCTCGCCAAGTTGTATCACCAATCACATAATACTCTACTGTTTTAAGAGGTTGGGTGGTATAATTCGTACCTTTAGCCTCGCCGCCCATAACCACGATCACGTCACCCAGGATCACAGCAGCACAGCCACTTCTCCTCTCAAGCATGGAGGGTAAACGTTTACACTCCAGACTGTGGATGTTGTACATCAATACATCATTCAACGGACGGCAATAATGATCATCCTGGTGACTCGAACCACCAAGGATAATTATATTATCTTTATAAGCGACAGTCGCCATGTTATACACTGTATAGGGCAAAGTAGTGAGGGTTGTCAGCTCATTACTGGCTATATCATATCGCTCTATTCGATTTCCTGAAAACCCAATGACAAAGATAGTGTTACCGAAACATCCCAGAGCACATTTACTACGATTGTTGTGTGCGGTGTGCCCATAAGACCCATAATATTGTGCGGGCCCTTGAATGAGTACAGTTGATTCCCATGGGCGCTCGAGCGATGTTTCTTGTACGTGGAAACCAAAAGTAATAATTCGATTTTTAAACAGAACGCCATTAAGATCGCCAGAAGGTAAACTAGCTGGAAAAAGATTGGAGGTAAAACCATTCTCACTTGGATCCAAGAACTCAATCCGACCGTTGCAAAGCATTATTCTCTTCTCGTAAAGAAACGAAAACGATTTGCTATGCGAGAAAAACAAACAGTTTTCAATCAAAGTCCACGCTTTAGTTGACCAGTTGAAAACTTCGAGAGATTTGCCACTGAAAATAAAAATTTGTCCCTTGATATTAACTGCGCTATCTCGCTGAATGGTCGCAGAGCTGAAGTGGCGTAGAGGATTCTGTAGGTCTTTAATGCTTTGGTCGTGGGCTTTCTGCTTTTCCAGCATTTCACTTTGAGTGAGAACAACTTTGTTCAGTGCATCGCTCATTTCATCCAAACGTGACTTAACTTCGTTCATCTCTTTTCTCAACGTACACTGGTGTTTTTCAAAATCAACGTACACCAACTCTTCATCACACGATTCGCAAGTTATCTTTCGAAACTTGCATTCTTCCGTCTCGTGGCTTTCTTTATCGCGTCTGTTCACCGTCTCTTTGCAGCCTTCGTTCGAGCAAACAACCGGAGCATAACCACACGTCTGTTCGTGTAACAACAACTCTTCAACTTGAACATTCTCCTCACAACCTCGAGAAACATGACTGCAACGTGGTTTCTTCAACTGGGATACAACACTGGCAACAATTCGAGACGGTGGTCGCAGCGTTTCGAGCGTCAGTTGCTCCATACAAAGTGGGCATGTTTCGGAGTTTCCCAGATGCCCCGTGATGCATCCCCGACAAAAATGATGCTCGTTGTTTTGACATTGAACAGGGTCATGTAAAATCTTCAAGCATATTTTGCAGGAGAAATTGTGGATGAACGAAGAACCGAGGTCGTTGTTGTTTTCAGCCATGGTGGCATTGTGAATGAGTGGGGAATTACGCTTCACTGCTTGATATGGAGTTTGTCACATAACTTACTAAATTCAAAGCTATTGGTTGGCTTAAGTATTGTCTCGAGTCCGGATTTTCTCCGAGTCCGGTCCGGGTTTCGAAGTATGCCATCATCCAAGTCATTCCATATTTTAACACCCCGGTAATTAAATGTTCTTTGACCTGCAGCAGATTTATACAGAGGGATGTCCAAGAGGTCATGATTTCTTGTCGATCGATCATGTATGTCGGAACGCTTTATAAATTTATCTACTAGGTAGTCCGGTGCAAGTCCATTAAAACACTTGTAAGCCATTACAATATCCCTTTCCAATAATAACTTTTCCACTGGCAACCAATTTAGTTCGCGCAACACCGGAGTTATGTGAAACCTCGCACCCGCGAACAGGCTGGGTAGAAGGGAACACAACCAGTGTGACATTATATGGTCATACAAGATGTAATGTTTCAAATCCGAAAATCAGGACTGGACATTCAGCTAACTGCGAGAACTCGAAATCCCGTCCAGTTCTTTGTATGTCTGTGTTTGTCAGTACGATAACTTAAAAGAATATCAAATATATTAATACGAAACTTTGTGAATGCGAAATTAGCAAAAGATTTGTTTGTTTTTGTGGGCAGAGTAAGCAGAATGCGTAATTAGCCCATTGTATAGTTTATGATACATAACTTGATTCGCTACCGGAATTATCTCCAAGTGCCCTTATTAAGGAGGCTCCTTACAGTAGCATGCGGGATGCACGTGGGATTACACTTCTCAAATGGGCAATCATACAGTTCCTTCTGTTTCGTCGACCACCGCCCATAACCACGATCGTATCACCCATGATCACTGCAGCGCAACCAACCCTCTTCTCTGACATAAAAAATTGTCCTTTCATCGTAGGAGGGCTTGTGTTTTGTTGTGGGACCATAGTAGAGCTGAGATCAGGCATCGATTCTTCTTCGGATTCTTCAGACACTTTGACAAATTCCTCGCAGGCTTCCAGCTTTGCTTGTAAGGTCGCTTGAGTACCACTAAATCTAAAATCCTGGTTACTCTTTCCAAACTATTTTTAAAGTGCACAGATGCGATCCCCAACAAAAATAATGCTCATTGTTCTTACATTGAACTGGGTCGTAGAGAATTTGTGAGCAAATTTTACACGTGAAATTGGCCACGAGTAAAACTTCTAAATTAGTTTTGTTCACTGCCATCCTAGAAATCGATTAGATTCTAGAACATTACGCAAATATCACAGACGGTTTTAAAGATGCGGTAAAGTCCGTTCTGCGCATATATGCTGCGCATCAACACATTCCATCAGTGGGGGAGCAACCTTTGGAATGTTGTTAATATTTCGCACCTTCCGAACTTTCTTGAATTGAATCTCTAGTCTGCATTCATTTACAAGCATAGCGAACCAGAAGAGTGTTAAAAATTCAGTATAATATATACCTAATCATATTTTACAACTGTAGCACTGAGTTCAAAATGTAAACAAAGCGTTTGTTTACATTACGGACTTTACATCACCTTTAAATGTCATTGAATATTGTATGAGGTGAAATACGATATTGGCAATAAGTACGACATAATTATTAACGCGCTCATTGTTGCTCTAATGCAGTCTGAAAGCTGAAATAAAGACAGTTTTATAAATTTTGTGAAATTGTTTTTTAACCTACCAAAAATTGGATTGTAAGCGCTGTGTATTTTTATTAAATATTCTCATGCAATTTTTACGTCCGTGAGATCTTTACGTGCGTATGCAAATATTTGAATGCTACCATAGACAATCCAGAAGACAGGGATTTGTCTTCTGGATTGTCTATGGTGCTACAAACAGAACAAAGCACGATACAGCTCAAATATTACTCACCTCCGATCTCTGTTGCCTATATGTAGCATCTTGATCAAAAGATGCAATTTCTAAACGTTGTCGTGTTACTTTATACGGGTTCAAAAAGAATTTTGATATTGTTATTATTGATTCCTGTGCCATTGTCAAACACATAGAAACGATTAAGTCTAAGATGTATTTCATCTATATTTAATATTCGGGTGACCATCAAACTTATTAATACAACACAACTAGATAACCTATTTCACCAGGAAATTTTTCAAGAAATTTCATTATCCCTATAATTTATAATATACAATTAGTTCAATTTTAGCATTCGTTCATTTCTAAGTAGACTATGATATTAATTACTTCGTCGGTGCAAACTGGAGCTAATTAAAAGATATTTTCGCATTAAATATACAGTTGACAGTTCTGAGAAAATATTTATTTATTTATTTATTTATTAAACTTCAGCCGTTTACACGGACATGCATAAACAAGGAAGTTTACACGAACATGCTGAAAAGCAGCATTTCTTCATGCTAGTAATAATGAACTAAATGCAAGTAAATTTAACTATATAGTCTGCTAAAAAGCAACATTTCTTCATGCTTGTAATAATAGTTGTAATATCTGTGCATATGTACTCATTGTTCAGTTAATACATATACACACAAGCAGTGGCATAAGATCGACCTAGATTCATGGCTGGCAATTTTTGCCACGCACTGTCACCAATCACATAATACTCCACTGTTTTTAAAACCATCATGTGATCCATCCAATCAGATTCGTTATCTTTCTTCATACCGCCCATAACGACAATCATGTCTCCTATGATCACAGCTGCGCAACCATATCTCGTTTCTAACAAGGACGGCAATTTCTTGTACTCCTGGTTGGTCACATTAAACATGACAACATCATCCAGTGCCTTTTCTCCATGGAGACCACCGAGGATAATGATGTTATCCTTGTACGCGACAGTCGCCATGCCTGACACTGTATACGGCAAAGAAGGCAGAGTTTTTATCTCGTTCTTAACCACATCATATTTCTCCATGGAACTCTCTATCCCTCCAACAATATAAATATTGTTACCAAAGCAATGCACTCCTGCAGAAATATTACGATCTTGCTTCTCTGCCAAGAGTGTTCTTGATTCTCCAGGTGAATCAAGCGAGGTTTCTACTACACTTTTTTTGTGGAACGTGAGGAGTCGACCTTTATGAAGTAAACCATTGCATTTAGCATTGCTGGGCAATGAAACTGATGATACAGTTGCAGTATACCCACTCTCGCTTGGATTCAGGTATTCAATCCGCCCTTTGGAATAACCGCCGCAAACCATTATTTTCTTCCCGTAAAGAAACGAAAATGAGTGCCACCGTTGGAAAAATAAACAATTTTTAATCAAAGTCCAAGTCTTCGTTGACCAGTTAAAAACCTCGACAGATTTTCCAATTTCGTCGTCGAATAGGTCACCACCAAAAATAAAAATTTGTCCGTTGACGACATTTTTCTCTCCACGAATGGCGGTAGAACTTTTGCAGGGAACTTCTTCCTGTCGACTTGTCTGCTTGTTGTTACGAACGCATTCTGAATTTGTTGCTAACTTCATTTTATGTTTAGTTCCGGTAGAAACAATTTGTTTCAAAGCGTCGTTCATTTCATCCAAACGTAATTTAATTTCATCTATCTCTTTCCTCAATCTTAAACTGCATTGATGGTTCTTATAATAATCAACATACACCAACTCTTCATCACAAGATTCGCAAGTTATCTTTCTAAATTTGCATTCTTCCGTCTCGTGGCTTTCTTTATCGCGTCTGTTCACCGTCTCTTTGCAGCCTTCGTTCGAGCAAACAACCGGAGCATAACCACACGTCTGTTCATGTAACAACAACTCTTCAACTTGAACATTCTCCTCACAACCTCGAGAAACATGACTGCAACGTGGTTTTTTCAACTGGGATACAACACTGGCAACAATTCGAGGTGCAGGTCGCAGCGTTTCGAGCGTCAGTTGGTCCATACAAAGTGGACATCTTTCAGAGTTTCCCAGATGCTTCGTGACACACTTCCGACAAAAATAATGCTCGTTGTTTTGACATTGAACTGGGTCATGTAAAACCTCCAAGCATATTTTGCAGGAAAAATCTTCACCGAGTAATAATGCTTCCTGATTGTTGTTCCCAGTCGTATTTCCATAGCCTAGGAATGAATATATTTGGCCCATACTATTTTATTTCCTGAACGGCTGAACCCAAGACGCTTGGCCAGACAGATATAAGATATCTATGGACACAAGTTTAATATGATGGGACAACTTACACCCTGATATAATTTCTGTGACTTTATGACCTCTAAGTGCTAGGTGTACCAATTTCATTGGTTGAATAACTAACGCTGTTTTACCAGGCTTGAATCACTTCCGTTTCTGCATAGGGTTAGGGTTAGGAGTAAATTTGTTCAGACATTGTGGGATCACAGTAGGAATTTTGCATTGGTAAATTCTAACTTTTGAAGGATTTGTAAGAAATGTTCTAGGGAACTGACTCGATGTTTAAACGCATTTATCTATTCAAAATTCCTACTGTGATTAGAGAAACTTTGATAGTGCAAGCCAGCCTTAATTCTTTCCGTGCTTATTCGCGTATCTATGGCTTTCTACAACAATTACCTGTTCTGCTATTATTACGTATAAATAAAGTACAAAATAACAGGAATGAAACAAAATTCACCATCAATTTTACTACAAATGTGAGTGTGTAATCTTTAGTACCTTATACTTAATTTTTCAGATTTCTTTAGTTTATTTATAAATCCAAGCTTTAGTGATGACAAAATATAAACAATATAAAATTTTATCTAACAGCCATAATATAAATTTAATATCAATTGGGTTAAAAATATTTTGTAAGCAATAATTTGACCGATATTTTCATTTTCCAATCCTCAGAGGGTCCTCAGACGTCTAGGTCTATGTAGTTATCCAGGTTTTCTTCAGATGTCTTGGTCTCACTCCATGATATCATCACGGGTTCAAAGTTCCATGTATCAGGATGTCCCAGAGGACGTGTCCAGCCCGACTTGGTCCAGTTGAAGACTGGTTGTTGGTCGTGGGTTGGACCACTTACTGCGTAGACTTTGAAATCTTGAAACAATTCATAACTGGATATCTGAAGAATAAGAAAATAAGAAAGGCTATCGTCTTTCCATAAATCTAATACCCTTTTTGCTCTAAAACCCCAGTCAAATGAGGATGAGAGTTGGTAATCATGCATTGTTACAGGGGACATTTCAAGCTCTAGATTAACAAAATAAATGTTTGTTGAGTGTTCTAACTACACGCGTAAAAATCTCACACCTTGTAACAAGTCTGCCAACAAGTTGTGTTCGCACTGCTTGTCCCAAGTTGTCAACAAGTTTGGAACAACTTGTAACCACCTTGTTGATATTATCAGACTTGATGCTTGTGATGTTACTCTGAGTGTATATCCACATTGGGCGAGCTTGAAAAATATGCCCGGCCACGGTGGGAATCGAACCTACAACCTTTGGAATACTAGCCCAATGCTCTGCCAACTGAGCTACGCGGTCAGGTCGGTTCGAGTATGTGCTATTTCGGAACAGAATCCTGGAACGACTTGTGCGTTTTTACGTGTGTATGTTTTAACTTAAATAAAATACAAGATAGTGTTGGGAAAGCATTAAGAACAGCTATAAACTTAATCTTGAGGTTTTGATGAAAGCGGTCAGTGCATGTGTCTTTGTGACCAGGGTTTAACTCCTACAAGTTAAGCATGCAGTTGTCTGAACATTACTTCGCCTCAGTCGCATGTGAGAAGAGTGACATAGTCACTTAAGTTTATACTCCAGTGTTATTGATCCAGTTTTACTACAGAAGGAAACCTAAACTAACTTTATTTATATTGGATAGCTCTATCAGTTCTAAAGTGTTCTCCCTAGAGGTCCAGTAAGGATCATCTCTTATTGATCCAGTGTTACCACAGGAGGGAACCTAAACTAAACTAACTTTATTTATACTGGATAGCTCTATCAGTTCTAAACTGTTCTTCCTAGAGGTCCAGTAAGGGTCATCTCTTATTGATCCAGTGTTACTACAGGAGGAAACTTAAACTAACTTTATTTATACTGGATAGCTCTATCAGTTCTAAAGTGTTCTCCCTAGAGGTCCAGTAAGGATCATCTCTTATTGATCCAGTGTTACCACAGGAGGGAACCTAAACTAAACTAACTTTATTTATACTGGATAGCTCTATCAGTTCTAAACTGTTCTTCCTAGAGGTCCAGTAAGGGTCATCTCTTATTGATCCAGTGTTACTACAGGAGAAACCTAAATTGAACTAACTTTATTTATACTGGATATATAGCTCTATCAGTTCTAAACTGTTCTTCCTAGAGGGTAATGATCATCCCTTAGTGATCCAGTGTTACTCCAGGAGGAAACCTGCTGTGTTTGGGAGAGTCAAACTGGAAGTGCTCTTCTCATACGTGACTATTGATTGAGTTGCACATTGCATAGAGTTCTTCTAAACATGAGACGACCTTAGCTGAACATCTTTACCATGAGAGTGAAAATGTTGTACGAAGGGGGAAATATTGCCTTTTCAATGCATACAGATATTTTATAAAGTATTTCTTGTACGTGCATGGAAGGTAATACCATATCTTATGTATGGTTATTTATTAGTTTGAAAATTGAATTCAATAATTTTATCGAATTTAGAATTATATACGTTGTACAGTACTTTGTATTAGATTGAAATGAGTGCATGTATTTGACATTTGATATCTTGCACTACTGGAACTATTAAATGTGTTGTGAAACTACGTATGTAATTACAAAGCAGCATTTTGTACATGTGAAAAAACCACCTAGTATTTATTAATTTATCAGATGTCATTTTACTTCATTTAAATCTTGGCATTGTTCTTCGGAAGGATATAGTATGCTGTATTATATTTACATGTATATACATATTGTATATATTATATACTGATATACATACATGTAGCATTGTATCTACAGTGAGTTACTGCCAGCCAGCCAGGTTCATAACCAGTTCTAATATTAAATGAGCTTTAGGTTATCTTTGCCTTAGATACAATAGATACTGTATGACAGCTTGTAAATATGACCAGGCTATGTCCACTACATATAGATTTACTCATGCCTGTTACATTCTTATTAGTTACAACTCATGTGTGATATCACACATGAACACAGGCTGTGGCACCTTCCCTAGCTAGATGCATAGCTGGCAGTTTTTGCCATATTTTTTGGCCAATCACATGATACTCTACTGTATTTAACGCGATGCTCTTTCCTTTAGCATCTGTGCTTAGACCACCCATAACTACGACCACTTTACCCATGATCACAGCTGTACAGCCACTTCTTTTCTCGAGCATAGACGGTAATTTCTTGTAATCGTGGGTTGTCACATTGAATATGACAACATCATTCAATGACTTTCCATCTTTCTTTCCATCCTGTCCACCGAGGATAATTATGTTATCTTTGTACGGTACAGTTGCCATATTTGATACTTTGTAAGGCAAAGAAGACAGAGTTTTCAGTTCATTCTTATCCACGTCA
>CACRXK020000073.1:59356-82928 GCA_902702795.2 Paramuricea clavata
TTTTGAACTATGCCTTTGCGCGAATAGTCAACTAAAACCCAAGTTACCAAAAATTGACGTTACATGATATATTTATGTTCTGTTATGTTTTTAAACACATGTGCCATTCACGCTGCATTATTTGCGGTGAAATTATTAATTTTGTGTTGCTATGTTTATACTGTCATTTGATATGTGCTTGCAATCTGCGAGCACAAAGTTTCGTTGCCCGCTCGAACTCTAAGAAAAATATGCGCACTTCACAGAACGTTTCCCATTAAAAATACACTATTTTGATCGCGAAATGACTGAAATACTAAAGGTTTACACGCTTGACACCTGGCGACCTTCGTAGCCACTGAATTACGTACCAAACTGTAAGATTTGTACGTTAATTCATCGTTCATCTGTGCAAATTTGAAGAAGGAAACTGGACTACCTGGAGAAAACCTGTGTGAGCTGTGATAACTGGAAGCATTATATATATATGCAACTGAGCCATAACTGCATGTAGTACACATAGCAGGAAATAATATTTTGTTTCTGGGATTTTAAGTTTTGGGATCAAAGTTTTCTGCCATATTATATTTAATATCTGTTCCTGTAGCATTATGCAATGCCCTAAAATGTTCTGCCAGCCAGGTCTGAAAAATTTCTAGGATCCTACATGCTAGGATCCACCATTATTTCCTGCTATCCTGCAGGAATTGAATCTCAGACCCTCACAATGAAACAACAAAACACAAAAGTAACGACTATGTGACCAACATCCTGAGCAATCTCTGTATTATCTTATCTAAGGATGGATATATTGGATTTGGCGGCAATGTTATACTAGACATTTCTGTAGGGAGTGTTGTTTGTGGGTTTTGAATTTCAATGTGGTGGTGGGAGAGGGACAATGCTGTTCGAGGAGAAAAATTGCCTTTTCAATGCGTACAGATATTTTGTAAAGTATTTCTTGTATGTGGAAGATAATACTATATCTTAGGTATATATGTTGTACTTTAAGACTATTGAAGTCTGAGTATTAAATGTATAATTGTGAAACTGTACAAAGCAAAATAGCCATGCAGGTAATTTATGGAACTGGAAAAACACTCACTCCGACTATATTTATTAAGTGCATCGTCATATTAATTCATTTAGTTCATTACTGTAAGCCTATTTTTCAAAAGCATATACTAGCATTCTGCATTGTATACATGATATATTACAGTATATATAGCATTGTATCTACAGCTATAGTATAGCCATTCACTAACCAAGTTCATGACAAGTTTTCATATTAAACTGACAAGTGATAGGTTGTCTTTGTCTATTACAGCGTACAAGTTTTGCCAAGCTACCAGGGCCCTGGTAATACCTTTAGCGGATGATTTCACAGTTTATACATAAACACATGCTGTAGCACGTGCTCTTGTGTCATTCATGGCTGGCAGTTTTTGCCAAGTAGTATCACCAATCACGTAGTACTCTACTGTTTTAAGTTGTGTGGTGGTGACATATCTACGATAACCATCTCTACGTTCAGTCTTAATCTCACCTCCCATAACCACGATCACATCACCCATGATCACAGCAGCACAGTTGCTTCTCTTCTCAAGCATGGATGGTAAACGTTTACACTCCAGACTGTGGATGTTGTACATCAATACATCATTTAATGGACTCCACTCGACGGGAACACGATTCTGACCACCGAGGATAATTATATTATCTTTGTAAGCGACAGTCGCCATGTTATACACTGTATAGGGCAAAGTGGTGAGGGTTTTCAGCTTATTATTGGCTATATCATATCGCTCTATTTTATTTCCTGAAAACCCGATGACAAAGATTTCGTTGCCGAAACATTCAAGAGCACAAATACCACGATTGTCGTATTCGCTGTACCGCCCATATTGTTCGGACCCTTGAATAAGTACAGTTGATTTCCACGGGCGCTCGAGCGATGTTTCTTGTACGTGCCAACCAAACGTAATAATTCGATTTTCAAACAGAACGCCATTAAGATCACCAGATGGTAAACTACCTGGAAAAACATTCGAGGTAAAACCATTCTCACTTGGAACCAAGAACTCGATTCGATTAGAACTACCACCGCAAACCATTATTCTCTTCCCGTAAAGAAACGAAAACGATTTGCGATGCGAGAAAAACAAACAGTTTTCAATCAAAGTCCACGCTTTAGTAGACCAGTTGAAAACTTCAAGAGATTTGGAACTGAAAATAAAGATTTGTCCTTTGATATTAACTGCGCTATCTCGCTGAATGGTCGCAGAGCTGAAGTGACGTAGAGGATTCTGTAGGTCTTTAATGCTTTGGTCGTGGGTTTTCTGCTTTTCCAGCATTTCATCTTGAATGAGAACAACTTGTTTCAAAGACTCGGTTACTTCATCCAAACGTGACTTAACTTCCTTCATCTCTTTTCTCAATGTCAAACTGCATTGATGTTTCTTATAATAATCAACGTACACCAACTCTTCATCACAAAATTCGCAAGTTATCTTTCGAAACTTGCATTCTTCCGTCTCGTGGCTTTCTTTATCGCGTCTGTTCACCGTCTCTTTGCAGCCTTCGTTCGAGCAAACAACCGGAGCATAACCACACGTCTGTTCATGTAACAACAACTCTTTAACTTCAACATTCTCCTCACAGCCTCGAGAAACATGACTGCAACGTGGTTTCTTCAACTGGGATACAACACTGGCAACAATTCGAGACGGTGGTCGCAGCGTTTCGAGCGTCAGTTGCTCCATACAAAGTGGGCATGTTTCGGAGTTTCCCAGATGCTTCGTGATACATCCCCGACAAAAATAATGCTCGTTGTTTTGACATTGAACTGGGTCATGTAAAACCTCCAAGCATATTTTACAGGAGAAATTTTCGCCGAGTAATAACGCTTCCTGATCATTGTTCCCAGTCGTATTTCCATAGCCTAGAAATGAATATATTTGGCCCATACTATTCTATTTACTGTGAACCCAAGCTTGGCCAGACAGACACGTTTTATAATATGATGGGGCACTTACACCCTGATATAATTTTAAATCCTTATTAGTTATATATTGTATGTGACTTTATGACCTCTAAGTGCTAGGTGTACCAATTTGATTGGTTGAATAACTAACGCTGTTTAGGGTTAGTGGTAAATTTGTTCAGACATTGTGGGACTGTGATTTTGTATGCATAGATTTTGGCTGCTTTACATTATCAAAGGTTCTGTGACCACAGTAGGAATTTTTCATAGATAAATTCTGTCGTTTTGAAGGATTTGTAAAAATTGATCACAGAAACTTCGACAGTGCAAGACCAGCCTTAATTCTTTCAGTGCTTATTCGCCTTATCTATGGCTTTCTATAACAATTACCTATTATGCTATTATTACGTATAAATAAAGTACAAAATAACACTTGCAAGTGATGAACCAGGCGGGAATCGTAATCGTAGTATAAAGATTAATGCCCAGCATAACTATATGGCTCTTTTGCGTACGTTATGCTGGGCATTAATCTTTATACTACGATTACAAAATAACAGGAATGGAACAAAATTCACCATCAATTTTACTACAAATGCGAGTGTGTAATATTTATAGTACCTTATAGTTAATTTTTCAGTTTCCTTAATATTTCTTTAGTTTATTTTTAAATCCAATCTTAAGTCATGACACTACAATATAAAATTGACATGCATTAACTAACAGCCATAATATAAATTTAATATCAATTGGGTTAAGAATATTTTGTTAGCAATAATTTGACTGATATTTTATATCGCAATCCTCAGGCGTCTAGGTCTAGATAGTTATCCAGGTTTTCTTCAGATGTCTTGGTCTCACTCCATGATATCATCACGGGTTCAAAGTCCCATGTATCAGGATGTCCCAGAGGACGTGTCCAGCCCGACATGGTCCAGTTGAAGACTGGTTGTTGGTCGTGGGTTGGACCACTTACTGCGTAGACTTTGAAACTTTGAGACAGTTCATAACTTGTTATCTAAAGAATAAGAAAGAAAGAAAATAAGAAAAGCTATCGTCTTTCCCTAAATCTAATTCCCTTTTTGCTCCAAAACCCCAGTCAAATGAGGATGACACTTAATGAGAGTTGGCAGTCACCGCATTGTTACGGGGACATTTCAAGCTCTAGATTAACAAAATAAAGGTTTGATGACTGTTCCAACTATGTTTTAACTTCAATAGAATACATGCTAGTGTCGGGAAAGCATTAAGAACAGCTAAGCTGTTTAATTCTCACAATAAGACTTAATCTTGTGGAGTTGATCACAGTGGTTTGTACACGTGTCTTTCACATGTGTGAGTCAGTGTGACCATGCAGGGTTTAACTCCTACACACGTAAAAATCTCACAACTTGTCAACAAGATGTGTTCGCAACAGGCTTGTAGCAAGCTCGTCAAGAAGTTGTAACAATGCTGTTATTTCATCAAGTTGCTACAAAGTTGTTTATACTCACAACTTGTTGACAAATTGTTGAATTGCAGGACGATAACAAACGTCTGTTGAATTCGACAACCTTGTAGCAAGTTGACAATGTGTTCAAGCCGTTGACAACTTGTCAACAAGCTGGGAGCAAGCAGCGCGAACACATCCTGTTGACATGTTGTTCCAACAACATTGCTACAAGTCTGCTGCAGCTTTGTTGCAACTTGTGCATTTTTACGTGTGTACAATAAGCAGTTGTCTGAACATTATTTCGTCTCAGTCGCATGTGCCTTAGTTACTTAAGTTTATATACCACAGTTTTTCCGGGCAATTCGGTTTCCTCGTAGTAACACTGTGTCTCTTGGTGCAGCTCTAGGGGGGAAGTGATTAAAACTGATAGAGCTATCCGGCATAAGTAAAGCTCCTGTATTAATAATATGAGGGATGGCTGAGAGAGTGTCGAAAGCTAGGCCTGTAGTAATGTACTATGAATGGCTGCATGCAGGCTGATGAACTAGCAAGAATGCCCTCATTCACCCCTCTTTTAGTGTCCTCATCACTCCTTCAGTGCCCTGCCCCCTCGGTGCCTCCCTCCCTACTTCTCTAGGTATATAACGTACCTTTGCATCTATCCCACCACCTGATCTGTGGCCTAGAACATCAAACGGGTACTTGCCCGAAGCGGGGTTTAGATCACACCTGGCTGAGATAGCGTTCACTGCGCTGTATGGTGGAGTACAGTTGCATTTTGCTAACGGGTCGTGGGTATAGTCATTGTACCTGCAGAAATAAAGCAGGATTTTGACAAATGATTAGGTACGAAACTATATCAGGAATAGCTTTATCGCAACCTCGTACCCAGGTCTTCTGTGCTTGTTGTGCTCAGAAGCCCTGGGTACGAAGTTAAGCTCTATCGTTTCTAAACTGTTCGTCCTGTTTCTTGGTGGTCCAGTGTTACTACAAGAGGAAAGGTAAACTGAACTAACTTTGTACTGGAAAGCTTTATACTGTTCTCCTTAGAGGTCCAGTAATGTCATCTCGTATTAGTCCAGTATTACTACAGGAATAAACATAAAATTTTCGATAACCACTGAGTATTCTAATAAAATACAAAACATGGAAACTCCGAAGAAATTCATATTCTTAATTCAACGTTTCGACTACTGTTGAGTCATCATCAGGAATTATGAAAGCTACTAAAATTTAGTTTAAAAACAACTAAAATTTTAGTAGCTTTCATAATTGCTGATGATGACTGAACAGTAGTCGAAACGTTGAATTAAAAATATGAATTTCTTCGGAGTTTCCATTGTTTTGTATTTTAATAAACATAAACTAACTGTTCTTCCTGGAGGTCCAGTAATGTCATCTCGTATTAGTCCAGTATTACTTCATGCGGGAATAAAATATAATATATTACTGTACGGCTAAGATAGAGTTCTACTAAACATGGACGACCTTAGCTGAAAATCATTACCAACCTCATCAACTTCATCATACTGGCCAGATCAACGACCTTGCTTTGATCACGTTTAAATATTTGTGCTCGAGGAGCGAGGTTGTAGTCAAACCATGAACCATATTTCTTCACCATGCTTTCTTGAGCACTCACAGTGGAGATTGCCTCAAAGAAACTACGCAGAAAATTTCACAACAATAAGAATGTACACTGTAAAATTCAGCATTTGAATTTGCAAGTGCATGTATAAACAATAAGAATAGCGAGAGAAAAAAACCCACAAGTAACATACGGTATATTGTAGCTTGCCCAGTAGCCATTTTGCTTCAAGGATAGAGAAAGATCAGCCATTTGTACCATTCCTGGCAGTTGTTCCAACACCCACAGTGTTTCAGGGACAACAGGTTGTCCAGGTGTAAACTTTTTGTAGTCGAGTACCATCCACTGGGAATAAGAAATGAAACAAAACATTAAAACCCTGGTGGGCCCCTGGTCAAACGAGAATAAAGGAATACCAAATGGTTTTCGGAAAGCGTAAAAAAACCCACTCGCCTGCGGCTCGAGGTTTTTACGTTTTCCGAAAGTCTTGCAACATCCCACGTGCACATGGATGACGCTATCCTGAACGAAAAACCATTTGGTAATTATTTTATAAAATAACTATAGAGTATAGTGAAACAACTGCCCGAATTTTGAACTGAAAAAATCTCTTGATTGATAGCTGACGGCTGACAATTTGTACTTACTTGATTATTGTATCTACATCACAAAGAAAAAAAATCAGAATTAGTTAACCATTATCTGAGCTAACCAATTAACTTTATAAATATTTACTGAAAAGTTCTACTGGTCTGTCTTAAACTCCAGGAAGAACCATCTCTTGTTGATCCAGTGTTATTTCAAAAGGAAACCTAAACTAAACTAACTTTATTTATACTGGGTAGATTTATCTTTTCTAAACTGTTCTCTCTAGAGGTTCAGTAAGGATCATGTCTTATTGATCCAGTGTTACTACAGGAGGAAACCTAAACTAACTTTATTTATACTGGGTAGGTTTATCTTTTCTAAACTGTTCTCTCTAGAGGTCCAGTAAGGATCATCTCTTATTGATCCAGTGTTACTATAGGAGGAAACCTAAACTAAACTAAACTAACTTTATTTATACTGGGTAGGTTTATCATTTCTAAACTGTTCTCTCTAGAGGTCCAGTAAGGATCATCCCTTATTGATCTAGTGTTACTACAGGAGGAAACCTAAACTAAACTAACTTTATTTATACTGGGTAGGTTTATCATTTCTAAACTGTCTCTCTAGAGGTTCAGTGAAAACAGACGTATACCAGAACATATCTTGAATTGTTTTTGCCAGTGTAGGTATAGTGTCAATAATGTGAGTCACACTGCAGGTGTCAGCAACGTCCCTATACATCAATGCCAACTTACGTTCCACTGTTGAGTTTTGAAAACAATGAAACCCACTGCCGACCATCTTGTGCAATTCTGTTAGCTATGACCGTTCTTGCCCACTCCATCACAGAATTTGCATTTATATATTGCCATAAGTCATTGTTGTAGTTCTCGTTGGTTGTCTCTTGGGTGACCTAGAGAAGACAAAGTAGCAAATGTTTCCTGTTCACCTTCAGGAAACATGTCTAGGAAAGAGTGTTTCCTGATTTGTCCACCTTGGGGAAGCATGACTAAGCTAGACTGATACCAGTAAGGATCCAAATTATTCGACTCAATTTGAGAAGGCAAAAAAGGTACTCTGGCAATTAGAACTTTATAATGTGATAGAAATCGAGTGCCTTGAAGCAAATATATTAGTACATTACCAATCCACTGCTGAGCATATAAAAATCATCCTGACTATGTAGTTTCCCAGGATAGGAGGAAAAACTTTGATTTTGCGCAATAATGTGAAGAGCTGCAAAGAAAATAAATGTTAAGTTCTTTGTATGTTCCACAAACAAAACAAATGTTATTTTGAGGAATAAATAATATTTGTATAAAACAAATGTTATTTTGAAAGATTTATTCTTCAAGACGAACTATTATTATTATTGTTTAATTACTGTTATATACCAGGACGCTACATATGACAAATACGCTAAAAATGAAAGTGTTTATATACCGGGTGTCCCAAAAAAACTGGACACTGTTTCATTTCATGTAACGTAAAAGCTATAAAAGCTATGAAATAAAGATCATTGCATTCAGAAAGGACTAACTTAGATTTTGATGTATAACACTTGAATTTACATGCAATATTGAGCGAGATGCAACCGTTTGATTTTGGAATGCGTTTTAGGAATTGGTGAAAGCCCGGTATAAAAAATTTGCTGTTTTATGCTAATTTCCGGCATTTTCAAAAACAGTAGTTCAACGTTCAAACATCAACAGCGCAGTCAATATTGCATGTAAATTCAAGTGTTATATATCAAAATCTAAGTTAGTCCTTTCTGAATGCAATGATCTTAATTTCATTGCGATAGCTTTTACGTTACATGAAATCAAACAGTTACAATTTTGGGATACCAGTTGACGGCCAATTTAAGAAAGCTTGACAAAAACGTCGTATAAGGAATATTTGCTGACCTGGATTGCTGTTGTTAACCAGCTGTAGTTCGTAAAGTTTATAAATACGTAACATCGATGTGTAATAAAACCATGTGACGTGAGAAACGAACAAATCTTTGTTGTCTGGTAAAACTTTGATAAGAGCAGAACAGGAGCCTTCGCCAACAATATGATGTGTCTCTGTACGGTTCATTAGCGCGTGTTCCAGATCGCTTAGCGCTCCAAGTTGCATTAAACTGCAAAGACGCGTTAAGAAGAAAGGGAATGCTTGTCAATTACGAGGTGAAATGGTACAGCGCGTTCTTCCTAATACAGAGAAAATCGTGCATTACATGTTCTTTAATGTGATTACCTTAAAAAACATGTGATAAACACGGTTAATCGTGCAGAGATAGTAGATGGGCACGAACTTGCGCTAACATGAATAGCTCGGTGTTCTAGACTTACGACCTGTATGGATCTTCCCGCTTATTCGTCCACTTTTTCCTGCAGGAAAAATCCGAAGTACTAGTAGAAAATGTGCAGTATTTGGCAGTGCGAAACTGGAAGCATTCTTTTTTATACAAATATGAAGTGAAATTAGAAAAATGACATTCACCTCACTTTGCTATTGCCATTGTGTTTTAAATTACAACGCACACATATTTGCAGGGTACACTTTAGTTTTAAAATATTAAATACCGAACTTTCTCTTAGCCTCATTTTATTAATAGACTTTTTTGTGTTGTTAATGACTTTAGTTTTAATTTCTTGTCTTACTTGAAATCAAAAGATGTCAATGGGTTACTCATTCCTGTCTCGCTTGCTGCGTAACCGCGACGAAGACCAGTAAGTTGTTGATACAGTAGTTTCACCTGGATGAATGGTAACAAGGATAGGGGATTATGATGGTGATGGTGAATCAGGTGACAAAGAATTGATGATGTTAAGGTAGTGGTGGTTATGATGATGGTTATGATGATGATGGTGCTGCTGATGGTATAATGATGTCAGATGATTCATCAATAGACCTTTAACCAATAACCTTATAACTAAAATTTTGATCTAGACAAAAATTTCATCACAGCTTGAAAGATCATCACAAAATTAGTAATATTCCAAAGTTTCGTTACGAAATGTTGTAAAATGCGGATAATATATATAGCCCTGCGAAGTTTGCAATTTTCAGTCATTTTCGATTACAAACGGGAAATTGATACCCAAATCGGGTGTTTGGGTATCAATTTCCCGTTTGTAATCTAAAATGGCTGAAAATTGCAAACTTCGCAAGGCTATATTATCCGCATTTTACAACATTTCGTAACAAAACTTTGGGATATTGCTAATTTTTGTGATGCTCTTTCAAGCTGTGATGAAATTTTTGTCTAGACTTGTCTAAATCAAAATTTTAGTTAGAAGGTTAAAGGTCCATTCATACCAAAGCAATACATAACCAATACCTGATACCAGTAAGGATCCAAATGATTTGACTGAATTTGAGAAGACAAGAAAATAGAGTTCTCATACAAGAACATTTTAAGTTTATCACACATCTTTTGATTCTGTGAACAATACGTAGCGAGGGTGTTTTTCCACTGCATCAAGATAAATTCTGCTGTCAAATATCCTTCTACCATGCCAGCAGCCAGAGACTGGATGTCGTCTGGGTAGGAACTTGTTGTGTGCACCTCTAAGTATGACCATCTATATAGCAACATAATTTCAGTATTGGTACAGGCTAATCTGGTGGGGGGAGGGGTCATTCCTGGGGTGGTCAGGTAGAAATTCTCTAGGGGGGTAGAAATTTTTCTAAATGTGCACGCACCCCTTGCCTACAGTTCATTCCAAAAGTTCATCAATAATGGAAAATATTCTAATTTTATGCAAAACCTAACATTGATTCCACTGAAATTACTGTTTCCACTTACGACGCAAAATTTTCTTTTGCCAAAAAAATTTCCTTATATCTAAATTCTTATATCTTATATACCACGTGAATTTTATACGAAGCACGCAAATGCAAATCACATGACGGAAGTTATGCTATATAAACTTTGACATAAGCCAAATAACATAAACTTGACATATTAAAACCTAATACTTTTGAGCCTTATTGATTTGAGGTATAAACTAGAACACCATAGCACTTTGACTTGGCAGTCAAGTATTGACTAAAATATAAACGGCATTAAACACGACAATTCAGAAAGTGTGTATGAACAAAAGCAACATAGTGAACATACCCAGTCTTGTTGACTTGGTTGGAGAATCTAGCCCATGCTACAGCGCCTTCAAGAACATCGTCTTCGACATAAAGTCGGTTTGATAGAGGATCCAACAATACGCTTGCATATTCACCATCATCTGCCCTGGTTAGAGCGAAATGAAAGAGAAATAGACAAGCAATAAAATACGCTCTCATCTTTATATTTGCGCTGTTTTGCCTCTATTTACACCTTGCCTGCATTGCGGGTGTTTGCGCAAACTGAGCTAATTAATTAATACGAGCACCCTAAAATCGAGAAGGGGGCTAAATATAGGCTACACATACGCTATGTTTACACCATACGAAAAGCTTTTCGTAGCGGCTCGAAAAAGCACCTGTCCGATACGGAATGTACAACTTTCACAACATTTCTCCGTTGCAATAATTCCTCTGAAAATAGCGTTTCTAAAAATTATGGATAGGTGTTTTTTCACATCGCTACGGGAAGCTATCCGTACAACGTAACCTTAATTGAATAATTAGGCAGGAAGATTTGTGAAAGGCTTTCTAGACTTTATAAGTTCTTCACTTCTTCCTCTAAGAAAAGTCCAGTGGGTTAAGAAGCACCAGTCTGAAATTTGGGCAATTCAGCACCCAAAATACAACTACCACTTCAGGCTGACGAATGAAACTGGTTTCTTAATTATTAAACTTTTAGCCGAATTATAGTAAGCAGGTACTAGGAAGAAAACAAGATACTGTAATCTTGCTAGCAGGAATTATGTCTTTCATCTGCATCATACATGTATTTTATCAAAAGTAATTTCATGGTATATAACTATAATCACTAACGCTATTTTGTATTTATTTTATCAAAAGTAATTTCATGGTATACAACTATAATCACTAACGCTATTTGACCTGGGCCTGACTTACCAAAAATCATTTTTTCTGCATGGCAGTTCTGAGTAAATTTGTTCAGGAAAAACTGGGTTTTTGTATGCATGTTCTTTAAGTCTTTCAAGTGCTGATTCGCCTATCTATGACCTTCTATAACAATTACCTGGGCTATTATTACGAAAATATAAAATATGTACGTACAAAATAGGAATGAAACAAAATTCACAACTAATATTATTACAAATGCGAGTGCGTTAACTTTATTACCTTCTTTTTCGGTTCCTTAATTTTAATATTTATAAGCCTAAGCTTTAGTCATAACACTGACTCTACAATATAAAACTGACATGCAGCAGCCATAATGTAAATTGAAGATTAAAAATATTTTGTAAGCAATAATTTGACCGATATTTTTATTTCCCAATCCTCAGAGTCCTCAGGCGTCTAGGTCTATGTAGTTATCCAGGTCTTCTTCAGATGTCTTGGTCTCACTCCATGATATCATCACGGGTTCAAAGTTAAATTGATCAGGATGTCCCAGAGGACGTTTCCAGCCCGACATGGTCCAGTTGAAGACTGGTTGTTGGTCGTGAGTTGGACCACTGACTGCGTAGACTTTGAAACTTTGAGACAGTTCATAACTTGTCACCTGAAGAATAAGAAAGGCTATCGTCTTTCCCTGAATCTAATACCATTTTCGCTCTAAATAAAGCCAGAATCTTAATACATTTCCAACACCTCTCTCCTCCGCAGAGGCTTCTGTTGGATGTGATTACGATTAGTATTGAGATATATTTCACTACACTTTACATGGAGGATCTTGGAACACGAGCAGAGCTGCTCCTCGCCTTCGCTCATAGCCAACTAAAAGAAACCTTAATCTAGAGCTTGAAATGACCCTTCGGAGCGACTGACAACTCTCATCAACTTTCATCCTTGTTTGACTGGGGTTTAACCATAGATATCTTATATACATTAGATAGTGCATCTAATTATTCTGCAATTCAAAAATTGAAGCCGTGATTGCAGTCTCAGGTCGTTTCCATGAAATGAGAAGATTCGTATGTTTTCTATTTCTTAAACCAGGAACTTAAACATTAAACAAATACGTTTTTAAACTATTCAAAAAATGAAAGTTTTTGTTGTTCAACATGGCCGCCATCTATTCAAATGGGGGTAACCGCTGGAATATTCCTGGCTTCAATTTTACTAAAAGAGATGCGCTATCTAGTGTATATAAGATATCTATGGGTTTAACGATTTAATTTTCTTCACTTATTCTGAATCATGACTCGTGAGTGATGGGTAACTTCCTTTTAGGGCTTTTGACTGGGCAAATAATCCTAGTACGCTGCTAGTTGTCTTAGGTGCTAAAAACCACTGTCTCTTACTCAAGCTCTAGAGTTGTCCAACGTAAATAAAGCTAATTTTCGTTTGGCTCTTGCTCGGCCCCTCAAGAGAACAGTTTGGAACTGTTAGGTATATCCGGAAAAAATGAAGTGTCAAGGGCTATGCTATATAATGTAGTGATGAAATGGCTGCTCACCACTCCTTCAATGCCTCCCTCTCTATTTCTCTATATGATCATGACGTACCCCCTCATTCAGTGTCCTCATCACTCCTTCAGTGCCCCGCCCCCTCGATGCCTCCCTCCCTACTTCTCTATATAACGTACCTTTGCATCTGTCCCGCCATGTTGTCTGTGACCCAGGGCACCAAATGGGTACTTGCCAGAAGCGGGGTTTAGATCACACCTGGCTGAGATAGCATTCTCCGCGCTGTATGGTGGAGTACAGTTGCATTTTGCTAACGGGTCATGGGTATAGTCATTGTACCTGCAGAAATAAAGCAGGATTTTGACAAATGATTAGGTACGAAACTATAGCAGGGCCAGCGTTACCACAAGAGGAAACCTAAACTAAACTAAACTTTGTACAGGAGGAAACCTAAACTAAACTAACTTAATTTATACTAGATAGCTTTATCAGTTCTAAACTGTTCTCCCTAGAGGTCCAGTAAGAATCATCTCTTATTGATCCAGTGTTACTACAGGAGGAAACCTAAACTAAACTAACTTTATTTATACTGGGTAACTCTATCAGTTCTAAACTGTTCTCCCTAGAGGTCCAGTAAGAATCATCTCTTATTGATCCAGTGTTACTACAGGAGGAAACCTAAACTAAACTAACTTTATTTATACTAGATAGCTCTATCAGTTCTAAACTGTTCTCCCTAAGGGGTCCAGTAAGGATCATCTCTTATTGATCCAGTGTTACTACAGGAGGAAACCTAACCTAACTTTATTTATACTGGATAGTTCCATCAGTTCTAAACTGTTCTTCCTAGAGGTTCAGTAAGGTCATCTCATGTTTGTCAAGTGTTACTACAGGAAGAAACCAAACCTAAATTAAAATAACTTTATTTATTTATACCGTATAGCTCATCAGTTATAAATTATTTTCCCTAGAGGTCCAGTAAATATTTGTCCAGTGTTACTGCAGCAGGAAACCTAAGCTAACCTAACTTTATACTGGAAACCTCTATGAGTTCTAAACTGTTCTTGGAAGTCCAGTATAGTGGCAATCGTTCAGTGACCCATTGTTACTACTGGAGGAAACAGGACGACCTGTATGGAATCACTTTCTCACGTTTGATCGAGGCGATATTATTCTTATAGACAAGTACAGGAATGGAACCACAGTGACAGCATTGACATGTTCATCCACGGTTCCATAAGGCTAAGAAAAACATATACCTCATTAATTTCATCATACTGTCCAGATCAACGACCTTGCTTTGATCACGTTTAAATATCTGTGCTCGAGGAGCGAGGTTGTAGTCAAACCATGAACCATATTTCTTCACCATGCTATCTTGATCACTCACAGTGGAGATTGCCTCGAAGAAACTACACAGAAAATTTCAGAACAAGAATAAGAATGTACACTGTGAAGTACGACCTCAGAACGACGCTTGAGTACATTTTGACACTTTTGAATTTGCAAGTGTTTATATAAACAATAAAGATAGCGAAAAAAAACCCACAAAAACAAGTAACATACGGTATATTATAGCTTGCCCAGTAGCCATTTTGCTTCAGGTATAAAGAAAGATCAGCCATTTGTACCATTCCTGGCAGTTGTTCCAACACCCACAGTGTTTCAGGGACAACAGGTTGTCCTGGTGTAAACCTTTTGTAGTCGAGTACCATCCACTGCGAAGAAATGAAAGTTGGCGGTGAAACACCAGCGAGAGTTGAACTCTCGTCATCATTTGGCCGAGGCTTTATGGATTGTTTCACACCCTGGAGTCACGGTCTGGATAAGATTCTGTTGTCAATTCTGACATTGCAGAATTTTCAACTGAAAAAATCTCATGATTGATAGCGGACTCGTGATGAAACAACAACATACAAAATGAGCTGACAATTTGTACTTACTTGATTATTGTATCTTCATACATCACAAAGAAAAGAAAAGAAAATGAGAATCAGTTATAATCATTGTCTGAGCCAACAAAATTATCAAAACTATATTGCCAACTTACGTTCCACTGTTGAGTTTTGAAAACAATGAAACCCACTGCCGACCATCTTGTGCAATTCTGTTAGCTACGACAGTTCTTGCCCACTCCATCACAGAATTTGCGTTTATATATTGCCATAAGTCATTGTTGTAGTTGTCGTTCGTCGTCTCCTGGGTGACCTGGAGAAGACAAAGTAGCGAATGTTTCGTGGTTTAGGAAACAATGTTTCCTGGTTTGTCCACCTTTGGGAAACTTGGCTAGGAAACAATGTTTCTTGGTTTGTCCACCTTTGGGAAACACATGGCTAGGAAACAATGTTTCCTGGTTTGTTCACCTTTAGGGAATATGCCTAGGAAACAATGTTTCTTGGTTTGTCCACCTTTGGGAAACATGACTAGGACACAATGTTTCTGCATGACTGCATCAATATTTCCGCGTTTGCCTAAAAGTGAAATGGCTTTAAAACTATTTTAGATGATAGAAATTGAGTGCCTTGAGGGAAATACATTACCAATCCACTGCTGAGCATATAAAAATCATCACCACTATACAGTTCCCCAGGATAGGAGGAAAAACTGTGATTTTGCGCAAAAATGTGAAGAGCTGTAAAGAAAACATATCTTAGTTTTAAATAAAACATAAGAGGAACTATCCACTGACAAGGATTCTAGGAACGAAGGAGCAAGCTAATTAAACCATATCACTCAATTATATTTATTTGCCTTCAAATATACACGTAAAAATCTCACAACTTGTCAACAAGATGTGTTCGCAACAGGCTTGTAGCAAGCTTGTCAACAAGTTGTAACAATGCTGTTATTTTATCAAGTTGCTACAAGGTTGTCACTCACAACTTGTTGACAAATTGTTGAATTGCAGGACGATAACAAGTTGTTGGAACAACTTGCAACAAGTCTGTTGAGTTCAACAGCCTTGTAGCAAGCTTGTCAACAAGTTGTAACAATGTTGTTATTTTATCAAGTAGCTACAAGGTTGTCACTCACAACTTGTTGACAAATTGTTGAATTGCAGGACGATAACAAGTCGTTGGAACAACTTGCAACAAGTCTGTTGAGTTCAACAACCTTGTAGCAAGTTGTCAACAAGCTGGGAACAAGCAGTACGAACACATCCTGTTGACAAGTTGTTGGAACAGCATTGTTACAAGTCTGCTGCAGGTTTGTTACAACTTGTGCGTTTTTCCATGAGTACTACGCAGACTGCTTGTGATGAAAATAATGAAGATTATTTTCTCACTTTGATAACTGCAGGTTGGTCATCTGCTGCACGATAGTGCTTTGTGAAACTGCTCTATAAGGAACATTCGCTGACCTGGATTGCTGTTGTTAACCAGCTGTAGTTCGTAAAGTTTATAAATACGTAACATCGATGAGTAGGAATTCCATGTTACTTGAGAAATGAACAAATCTTTGTTGTTTGGCAAAACTTTGATAAGTGCAGAACAGGAGCCTCGGCCAACAACACGCTGTTTTACTGTATCGTTGATTAACACGTGTTCCAGATCGTCTAGCCCTCCAAGTTGCATTAAACTACAAAGATACGTTACGGCCAATTTAGACTACACAACTTTCGCATAAAACTGTCGCATGCAACCCGCTTACAACAGTGGCGTAGTCAGACTATATTTTTTTTTTTGGGGGGGGGGCATATATCCAACATCGAAGGCCTGAGCCTTTTTAGGGGGATCCGGGGGCATTCTCTCACGGGAAAATTTCGAAATCTGGAGTCCCTCAATGGCGATTTCTCGTGTTTCTGAGGCGAGATATTGCATAATTCTGAATTATTTACTGCAGGAAAGACCTCATTTTTAATCATTTCTCAATATGGTGGATCTTCAATTTGACTCAACGAAGCTTACTTGGTCGCGTGTAAATAGTTAAATCGAAGTTTTAAAACGCATTTTAACCAATAACAATCACATGGGCATTATTTTCTGTAGTTAGATTTGGGAAAGATTAGAACTTTTATAGACAATTTGGTGAACAGATGAGATTGGTAGTCACATGGGTAGTCATCGTCCTCCCCCTAATTTCTACCCGGATTTTATCTTTTTACCAGCGCAGTCCTTCAGCCTATGGGGGGGGGGGGCTGAGCCCCCCTTGCCCCCCACACTTAATTGTCTACTATACGCAACTAAAGCCTAGCTTTACTTGACTCCGAAATCCGGCCAACAGCCAAGCGTAGTGTAATTTATATTGAGTAGGACGGGCAAGGAATCATTTGCATACGACTCAGTGCTATGATAGCCATGTGAAAATGTGCTTTAAAATTCCCCTGAGCCAAACCTATCTCTGTTAATATGCGTTTTGAACCTTTCTAAGTCCATCTATGACGGAAAAATGTTTTCGATCAGCCAAAAATTTTCTAAGTGTCAAGCCTAGCTTTACTTGACTGCGAAATCCGGGCAAGCGTAGTGTAATTTATATTGAGTAGGACGGGCAAGGAATCATTTGCATACGGCTCAGTGCTATGATACCCATGTGAAAATGTGCTTTAAAATTCCCCTGAGCCAAACCTATCTCCGTTAATATGCGTTTTGAACCTTTCTAAGTCCATCTATGACGGAAAAAATTTTTCGATCAGCCAAAAATTTATTTGACTCAGAAATCCGGGCAACGGGCAAGCGTAGTGTAATTTATATTAAAGGACGGGCAAGCGTAGTGTAATTTATAGTAATCGGGACGGGCAAGGAATCATTTGCATACGGCTCAGTGCTATGATAGCCATGTGAAAATGTGCTTTAAAATTCCCCTGAGCCAAACCTATCTCCGTTAATATGCGTTTTGAACATTTCTAAGTCGATCTATGACGAAAAAATTTTTTCGATCAGCCAAAAATTTATTTGACTCAGAAATCCGGGCAACGGGCAAGCGTAGTGTAATTTATATTAAAGGACGGGCAAGCGTAGTGTAATTTATAGTAATCGGGACGGGCAAGGATCATTTGCATACGGCTCAGTGCTATGATAGCCATGTGAAAATGTGCTTTAAAATTCCCCTCAGCCAAACCTATCTCCGTTCATATGCGTTTTGAACCTTTCTAAGTCCATCTATGACGGAAAATTTTTTTCGATCAGCCAAAAATTTTCTTAGGGCCTGTTCATATGATCCCGCTTACCGGGACGTCTCGCTTTCCGATGATCTCGCCGCCTATCTATTTTCCTATAAAATTTTGCATTGTGTTCATATGAGAAAGCGAGCTGGCCCGCTTGCCGAGATCTCGTTTGAATTTGCCGAGATCATAGGTAGGCGGGATGAAAATTTTTCCATATGAACACGCCAGCCCGCTTACCGGGATGAAGTGAAACAAGTCTTGCCGGTTTAATTTAACATTTTTACTTGGTTTTATGTTTGTTTTGTAAACAAGTATTAAATAAGCACCTGAAGCAATACTTTTTCTTCTAAATAAACGAAGAAAAACACTAAAATCGCCAAGTATTTGTGTTGCTTGACTGAAATGTAGAAGTTTTGCATACGCTAATTATAGAACAACAATGTAATTTCATCTCGGCAAGCGGGACGAAATACTCCATATGAACGCACGGAAATATTCGTCTCGGTAAGCGAGACGTCCCGGTAAGCGGGATCATATGAACAGGCCCTAAGTGTCAAACCTAGCTTTACTTGACTTCGAAATTCAGGCAACGGGCAAGCGTAGTGTAATTTATATTGAGTAGGACGGGCAAGGAATCATTTGCATACGGCTCAGTGCTATGATAGCCATGTGAAAATGTGCTTTAAAATTCCCCTGAGTCAAACCTATCTCCGTTAATATGCGTTTTGAACCTTTTTAAGTCCATCTATGACGGAAAAATTTTTTCGATCAGCCAAAAATTTTCTAAGTGTCAACCCTAGCTTTACTTGACTGCGAAATCCGGGCAAGCGTAGTGTAATTTATATTGAGTAGAACGGGCAAGGAATCATTTGCATACGGCTCAGTGCTATGATAGTCATGTGAAAATGTGCTTTAAAATTCCCCTGAGCCAAACCTATCTCCGTTAATATGCGTTTTGAACCTTTCTAAGTCCATCTACGACGGAAAAATTTTTTCGATCAGCCAAAAATTTATTTGACTCAGAAATCCGGGCAACGGGCAAGCGTAGTGTAATTTATATTAAAGGACGGGCAAGCGTAGTGTAATTTATAGCAATCGGGACGGGCAAGGAATCATTTGCATACGGCTCAGTGCTATGATAGCCATGTGAAAATGTGCTTTAAAATCCCCCTGAGCCAAACCTATCTCCGTTAATATGCGTTTTCAACCTTTCTAAGTCCATCTATGACGGAAAAATTTTTTCGATCAGCCAAAAATTTTCTAAGTGTCAACCCTAGCTTTACTTGACTGCGAAATCCGGGCAAGCGTAGTGTAATTTATATTGAGTAGGACGGGCAAGGAATCATTTGCATACGGCTCAGTGCTATGATAGCCATGTGAAAATGTGCTTTAAAATTCCCCTGAGCCAAACCTATCTCCGTTAATATGCGTTTTGAACCTTTCTAAGTCCATCTATGACGAAAAAATTTTTTCGATCGGCCAAAAATTTTCTAAGTGTCAACCCTAGCTTTACTTGACTGCGAAATCCGGGCAAGCGTAGTGTAATTTATATTGAGTAGAACGGGCAAGGAATCATTTGCATACGGCTCAGTGCTATGATAGCCATGTGAAAATGTGCTTTAAAATTCCCCTGAGCCAAACCTATCTCCGTTCATATGCGTTTTGAACCTTTCTAAGTCCATCTACGACGGAAAAATTTTTTCGATCAGCCAAAAATTTTCTAAGTGTCAAGCCTAGCTTTACTTGACTTCGAAATCCAGGCAACGGGCAAGCGTACTGTAATTTATATTGATTAGGACGGGCAAGGAATCATTTGCATACGGCTCAGTGCTATGATAGCCATGTGAAAATGTGCTTTAAAATTCCCTTGAGCCAAACCTATCTCCGTTAATATGCGTTTTGAACCTTTCTAAGTCCATCTACGACGGAAAAATTTTTTCGATCAGCCAAAAATTTTCTAAGTGTCAAGCCTAGCTTTACTTGACTTCGAAATCCAGGCAACGGGCAAGCGTAGTGTAATTTATATTAAAGGACGGGCAAGCGTAGTGTAATTTATAGTAATCGGGACGGGCAAGGAATCATTTGCATACGGCTCAGTGCTATGATAGCCATGTGAAAATGTGCCTTAAAATTCCCCTGAGCGAAACCTATCTCCGTTAATATGCGTTTTGAACCTTTCTAAGTCCATCTATGACGGAAAAATTTTTTCGATCAGCCAAAAATTTTCTAAGTGTCAAGCCTAGCTTTACTTGACTTCGAAATCCAGGCAACGGGCAAGCGTAGTGTAATTTATATTGAGTAGGACGGGCAAGGAATCATTTGCATACGGCTCAGTGCTATGATAGCCATTTTAAAATGTGCTTTAAAATTCCCCTGAGCCAAACCTATCTCCGTTAATATGCGTTTTGAACCTTTCTAAGTCCATCTATGACGGAAAAATTTTTTCGATCAGCCAAAAATTTATTTGACTCAGAAATCCGGGCAACGGGCAAGTGTAGTGTAATTTATATTAAAGGACGGGCAAGCGTAGTGTAATTTATAGTAGTCGGGACGGGCAAGGAATCATTTGCATACGGCTCAGTGCTATGATAGCCATGTGAAAATGTGCTTTAAAATTCCCTTGAGCGAAACCTATCTCCGTTAATATGCGTTTTGAACCTTTCTAAGTCCATCTACGACGGAAAAATTTTTTCGATCAGCCAAAAATTTTCTAAGTGTCAAGCCTAGCTTTACTTGACTTCGAAATCCAGGCAACGGGCAAGCGTAGTGTAATTTATATTAAAGGACGGGCAAGGAATCATTTGCATACGGCTCAGTGCTATGATAGCCATGTGAAAATGTGCTTTAAAATTCCCCTGAGCCAAACCTATCTCCGTTAATATGCGTTTTGAACCTTTCTATAAGTCCATCTATGACGGAAAATTTTTTTCGATCAGCCAAAAATTTATTTGACTCAGAAATCCGGGCAACGGGCAAGCGTAGTGTAATTTATATTAAAGGACGGGCAAGCGTAGTGTAATTTATAGTAATCGGGACGGGCAAGGAATCATTTGCATACGGCTCAGTGCTATGATAGCCATGTGAAAATGTGCTTTAAAATTCCCTTGAGCGAAACCTATCTCCGTTAATATGCGTTTTGAACCTTTCTAAGTCCATCTACGACGGAAAAATTTTTTCGATCAGCCAAAAATTTTCTAAGTGTCAAGCCTAGCTTTACTTGACTTCGAAATCCAGGCAACGGGCAAGCGTAGTGTAATTTATATTAAAGGACGGGCAAGCGTAGTGTAATTTATAGTAATCGGGACGGGCAAGGAATCATTTGCATACGACTCAGTGCTATGATAGCCATGTGAAAATGTGCTTTAAAATTCCCCTGAGCCAAACCTATCTCCGTTAATATGCGTTTTGAACCTTTCTAAGTCCATCTATGACGAAAAAATTTTTTCGATCGGCCAAAAATTTTCTAAGTGTCAACCCTAGCTTTACTTGACTGCGAAATCCGGGCAAGCGTAGTGTAATTTATATTGAGTAGAACGGGCAAGGAATCATTTGCATACGGCTCAGTGCTATGATAGCCATGTGAAAATGTGCTTTAAAATTCCCTTGAGCGAAACCTATCTCCGTTAATATGCGTTTTGAACCTTTCTAAGTCCATCTATGACGGAAAAATTTTTTCGATCAGCCAAAAATTTTCTAAGTGTCAAGCCTAGCTTTACTTGACTTCGAAATCCAGGCAACGGGGAAGCGTAGTGTAATTTATATTGAGTAGGACGGGCAAGGAATCATTTGCATACGACTCAGTGCTATGATAGCCATGTGAAAATGTGCTTTAAAATTCCCCTGAGCCAAACCTATCTCTGTTAATATGCGTTTTGAACCTTTCTAAGTCCATCTATGACGGAAAATGTTTTCGATCAGCCAAAAATTTTCTAAGTGTCAAGCCTAGCTTTACTTGACTGCGAAATCCGGGCAAGCGTAGTGTAATTTATATTGAGTAGGACGGGCAAGGAATCATTTGCATACGGCTCAGTGCTATGATACCCATGTGAAAATGTGCTTTAAAATTCCCCTGAGCCAAACCTATCTCCGTTAATATGCGTTTTGAACCTTTCTAAGTCCATCTATGACGGAAAAAATTTTTCGATCAGCCAAAAATTTATTTGACTCAGAAATCCGGGCAACGGGCAAGCGTAGTGTAATTTATATTAAAGGACGGGCAAGCGTAGTGTAATTTATAGTAATCGGGACGGGCAAGGAATCATTTGCATACAACTCAGTGCTATGATAGCCATGTGAAAATGGGCTTTAAAATTCCCATGAGCCAAACCTATCTCCGTTAATATGCGTTTTGAACCTTTCTAAGTCGATCTATGACGAAAATTTTTTTTCGATCAGCCAAAAATTTTCTAAGTGTCAAGCCTAGCTTTACTTGACTCCGAAATCCCGCGGGCGAGCGTAGTACAATTTATATTGACTAGGACGGGCAAGGAATCATTTGCATACAGCTCAGTGCTATGATAGCCATGTGAAAATGTGCTTTAAAATTCCCATGAGCCAAACCTATCTCCGTTAATATGCGTTTTGAACTTTCTAAGTCGATCTATGACGAAAAAATTTTTTCGATGCGCCAAAAATTTATTTGACTCAGAAATCCGGGCAACGGGCAAGCGTAGTGTAATTTATATTAATGGACGGGCAAGCGTAGTGTAATTTATAGTAATCAGGACGGGCAAGGAATCATTTGCATACGGCTCAGTGCAATGATACTCATGTGAAAATGTACTTTAAAATTCCCCTGAGCCAAACCTATCTCCGTTAATATGCGTTTTGAACCTTTCTAAGTCGGTCTATGACGAAAAATTTTTTTCGGTCAGCCAAAAAATTATTTGACTCAGAAATCCGGCCAACGGGCAAGCGTAGTGTAATTTATATTAATGGACGGGCAAGCGTAGTGTAATTTATAGTAATCGAGACGGGCAAGGAATCATTTGCATACAGCTCAGTGCCATGATAGCCATGTGAAAATGGGCTTTAAAATTCCCATGAGCCAAACCTATCTCCGTTAATATGCGTTTTGAACCTTTCTAAGTCGATCTATGACGAAAAATTTTTTTCGATTCGCCAAAAATTTATTTGACTCAGAAATCCGGGCAACGGGCAAGCGTAGTGTAATTTATATTAATGGACGGGCAAGCGTAGTGTAATTTATAGTAATCGGGACGGGCAAGGAATCATTTGCATACAGCTCAGTGCTATGATAGCCATGTGAAAATGGGCTTTAAAATTCCCATGAGCCAAACCTATCTCCGTTAATATGAGTTTTGAACCTTTCTAAGTCGATCTATGACGAAAAATTTTTTTCGATGCGCCAAAAATTTATTTGACTCAGAAATCCGGGCAACGGGCAAGCGTAGTGTAATTTATATTA
>CACRXK020000073.1:82948-132369 GCA_902702795.2 Paramuricea clavata
GTCAAGCCTAGCTTTACTTGACTCCGAAATCCCGCGGGCGAGCGTAGTACAATTTATATTGACTAGGACGGGCAAGGAATCATTTGCATACAGCTCAGTGCTATGATAGCCATGTGAAAATGGGCTTTATAATTCCCATGAGCCAAACCTATCTCCGTTAATATGCGTTTTGAACCTTTCTAAGTCGATCTATGACGAAAAAATTTTTTCGATCTGCCAAAAATTTTCTAAGTGTCAAGCCTTGCTTTACTTGACTGCGAAATCCGGGCAAGCGTAGTACAATTTATATTGACTAGGACGGGGAAGGATTCATTTGCATACGGCTTCAGTGCTATGAAAGTCATGTGAAAATGTGCTTTAAAATTCCCATGAGCCAAACCTATCTCCGTTAATATGCGTTTTGAACCTTTCTAAGTCGATCTGTGACAAAAAAATTTTTTTGATCAGCCAAAAATTTTCTAAGTGTCAAGCCTAGCTTTACTTGACTCCGAAATCCGGGCAAGCGTAGTACAATTTATATTGACTAGGACGGGCAAGGAATCATTTGCATACAGCTCAGTGCTATGATAGCCATGTGAAAATGGGCTTTAAAATTCCCATGAGCCAAACCTATCTCCGTTAATATGCGTTTTGAACCTTTCTAAGTCGATCTATGACGAAAAAATTTTTTCGATGCGCCAAAAATTTATTTGACTCAGAAATCCGGGCAACGGGCAAGCGTAGTGTAATTTATATTAATGGACGGGCAAGCGTAGTGTAATTTATAGTAATCGGGACGGGCAAGGAATCATTTGCATACAGCTCAGTGCTATGATAGCCATGTGAAAATGGGCTTTAAAATTCCCATGAGCCAAACCTATCTCCTTTAATATGCGTTTAGAACCTTTCTAAGTCGATCTATGACGAAGAAATATTTCGATCTGCCAAAAATTTTCTAGGTGTCAAGCCCAGCCGAAGTCAAACTTTGGTCGAAATTTTCTAAGAGAAGCTCAACTTTAGTTGAGTCAAGAATGCGGGCAACGGGCAAGCGTGGTTGAATTTTCTAAGCCAAGCTCACTGATGAATTGAGTTAACGAGAAATTGAGAATTACAAAAGAATTGTTGCAATTTCTCACGCCGCTATTTTTGGGTGGCATTTCAGCCGAAGTCTGAGAGATAAGTCCACATAACAGCGACTTTTTATAATTTTTTGGACGAATGATGGTAAATTTTGTTTGTGAATGGTTAGTTTATTTTGAAAAATTGCTTTTCACATTGTTTTAATTGTCTGCATTGGTTTACGAGAATTAGATGCCACCCAAAAATGGCGGATATTCGCCATCGTGAGAAAGGCTAATTGATACGACAGGCGGAAATCTTAATTTAAAGATCGGAGCAGTGCGCAAGAAACATAATAAAAGTAAAAAAATTAATAGCTAAACTTTTGTTGTTTACCATATAACATCTTCAGAGCGATCTAAATGAATTTAATTAAAGGGAATGGTATATATATAATATATTATCATCATTATTGTATTTTATTATTATTTGCTGCATGGCCTCTGCTGCTTTTTTTAAATGAAAAAAAATTAGTAAAACTACTGATTGCTTAGGTGTATGACATCGATTACCTAGACGTGGGCGCAAACAGCTACAACCATAGGCAGCCCAGATATACAACTCCCAGCAGCCTTTCGCGCTTGTATTCGACTTTTCCGCTTTGCTCGGGGACAATCTTAATTGAAATAGTTGGCTATTCAGCAACACTCGCGTCATCTGTTCAGTTCAATGAAGGTATTGGGATGAAAATATGGGTCTGAACAGATGTGGAAAGGCTGCGTGGCAACAGAAGCGCTCGAACTGGACGAATTTCTGGGTGGATGGGTGGGTGGGCGGGTGGGTTGTTTTGTATTTCTGTCAGATTTGTGTCTCCTGACGGAATTCACGCTAAATGGTGCAATTTCTGCCAGGTGTTGTCATTTTATACATTGCCTGTATCACATGATACCTAATCTACATAATATATTGCATAATTATACCACATTCCTTTTACATATGATTACGAGTATTGCGAATAGCTGTATGTGTTGATTTTATTCTAGTTTCTGAAAGCGAAATAGCTTTAAACACTCGCGCGTTCTCGCGCGTGGAAATTATCACGGTCGTGCGACGCTCGCGTGGGCAGTGTCATCACGATGATTCATTGTATATATATATATATCTCGGCTGCCTATGCTACAACCAAATAAAAACTAGGCTTGTTCGCGCCGGTGTAATTTTGTTCATTGGTGACTTTAAATATCCTTATATAAATGTCTGGTTTGGGTCAGATATTGGGTCAGTATTATATAAAGTTTATAAATTAAGATAAAGATCTGGGTTAGGTTTAGGCTAGGTTTAGGATTGCGAGGATTACCTCTGGGGCTTGTTGCATAAATTACGTCTCCTCCCTCAGCTACTCTCCCCAGTCCAATCCAGATTTCTTCTTCGCTCGATCTCAGCTTTATTTGCTCCAAAAAGGCAATTCAAGGCGATTTCTTGGCAAAATCTTGCGAAATCTTGATCATTTCTTCATAAATCGTAACACAGAGTAAGTCTTTGCTTAGTTATGTACGGTTTAACGTTAGTTAAAAGTATTTTGTAAGAAAATGCACGTTTAAATTAAACTTTTTTGATGCTCAAGTACGCCAATATGGCGTCCCCCTCGGAAGTATGAATTTGGGTCTCGATTTGGGTATGAAAATCTTTCCTTAGGCTCGCTAGAATTTAACAAGGTTTTCTTTTGATAATTAGGAAGATTTTTGAAACGATTTGCTTGTTTTATTTGTTGAAATTGTATTTATATTAACAAACAAGCATATGCAGAATATTTGTATATATTTAAAACCAGCTACTGTTTAGTATTGTATCAAATTTTAAAAAATTTATACTTTTAATAATGTACCCGAATAATGACTGAAACTTGAGTGAAATGTAAGCTCAAAACATGGTTGTTCAGCATGAAAACACACCATCTAGTGATTGACTAATTGTGCAATAATCAAATTACCATGATTATTCATGCCACAATCTCCAGTTACCGATGCTGACACCTATTTTATAATGACATCATAATATCAGTCGACCAAGTGAAGGTGATATCATTCATGTTGATTTTTTAACGATAATTTCTAACGTAAAATGTTACTGCAACCAAAGATTGTTAAAACCATTAATAAATGCTTCACGCATTAATTTAACATATTGCATTAAAATGCAACATGTATTAACATACGTATAATGTTTAAAATGTGTATTTTCTCAACAATCGGTTTTAGAAAATTGGAAATATATATAATTCTACCGATTGGCTACCAACAAGGCAAAAATCGGGCCGATACCGATTATCGTTCAATCACTATCAGGCTAACACCATCAAATACTTGTATTACTTGATTTGGTAAAGTATGTAACTTGTATTCATCATTAGAATGTATGTTTTAGGGTTTAATACAGTGTCATATACAGTCCGCAACAATGACAGACTCGAAGTATTTTACGACAACCAAGAAAGGTATTCTATATTTGTATTATAATATTGTGTATTTACAGAGAGATGTGCACCTGGTTCTAAAATTACTGAGTAATTTTTTCGTTCAAATTCTATGATCCATCTTGAGATAAAATCTTGCTTTATACTTTTCTTAACCCATTGAGTGGAAGCACTTTCCCCTTGACGAGTAAAATTGTCTGGTGTTAGACAGAGTTTTTGTGATTGCAGGTGAAATATTTGAACTAAAGGCGGAACTGAACAGTGAGAAAAAGGATAGAAAAAAGGAAGCAGTTAAGAAAGTGATTGCCAGTATGACTGTTGGAAAAGATGTTAGGTAATATATAGATGGACTTATTGTGTTCTAATGAGTTGAAGACTAATTAGAAAATTGTTTTTAGTTCGTTATTTCCAGATGTCGTCAACTGTATGCAGACTGACAACTTGGAGTTGAAGAAGTTGGTGTATCTTTATCTCATGAATTACGCTAAATCTCAACCTGACATGGCTATCATGGCTGTCAATACTTTTGTCAAGGTGAACATCCATGTTGATTGGCTTGCTGGCTGACTAAAGCCCTGTGCAAATGAGCAAGTTTTGCCTCACAAGTTTCCTTGATAAGTTGACTTTCTTGTGTGTATGGTTGACAAGTTTTTGTTGCCTTGTGTTTGCCAAAACCATAGAAATATTTCTTGTACACTTGTCAAGTTTTCCTTGGCGGCCGTACACACGAAAACTTTTCCTTGTCCAAAAGCTGACACAACTAGCTTTGAAACAAGGCTGCTTGGCTTGGAAAATGTTTTTGCCATCACACGAGCAAATAAAACTTGTCGAGGAAAATGTGCTCACCTGTACAGGGCTTAAATGATAAAATGATTGATGTTTCAGGACTGTGATGACCCAAATCCCCTGATCCGAGCACTGGCTGTGCGTACAATGGGTTGTATCCGTGTGGACAAGATCACAGAGTATCTGTGCGAGCCGCTGAGGAAATGTTTGAAAGACGAAGATCCTTATGTGAGGAAAACTGCAGCAGTTTGTGTCGCAAAACTTCATGACATTAATGCTCAGCTTGTGGAAGATCAAGGATTTCTTGATCAGTTGAAAGATCTCCTCTCTGATTCAAACCCTATGGTAATGTTGTCACTACATTCTCGTATTCTCATAAAATCTTAGATTTGCAAGAACTTTGTCCCATAATACATCAGAGGCTGTTGTTCAAATGCCAGTTAGTTTAATCCCAGGTTAAACAATTAATCTTCTCCTACAGCTTGTTCATAAACATGGAAATAGTTTTCTAGAAATTTTGTCTGGATCAGTAGAAGTTTTATTTTTGAAAGTTTTGAAATAAACAGACGTGCAGGTCTACCCAAACCAAAAGGGCAGGTTAATTTTAACCCAGGGTTAACACTAATCCAGCTTTGAACAACCAGCCCTGAGGTTTATTATTTTGTACCAATTTCAATGTACTGTAATAGATGACCTTGGGTGTGTGATATTACATCTTAAATGGACCTTTTAATCATTGAGTGCCAGAACTTTCTTCTTGACAAGTAAAATTGTCTGGTGTTAGACAGAGTAAAGTATAAGGCAGGGTGCAGTTGGGCACATTGCAAATTAACCTATTGAGTGGCAGCGCTCTCCACTTGACACAAGTAAAATCGTCTGGCATTAGACAGAGTAAAATACTAAAGTAGGGTGCATCATGGCGCATTGCCACTTAAAGGGTTAAAGAGGAATTGAACACGAAAGTTTATGAAGGTTTAGTACAGTACTATGATATCAAGACAATGTCACAATACTTGCGTCCTTTCAGTTTTATTTATGGATAATTGAATTTCAGAAATATAAATAATGTGTACAGTACAGTACAACAATTAATCTTTTATACCCAAATTAACATAATATTTATGTAGGTGGTAGCGAATGCAGTAGCTGCGTTGAGTGAGATCAGTGATGTGTCGTCATCAGCGGCTGAAGCGTTGGAACTGAATTCACAGACAGTGAACAAGTTGTGTACAGCATTGAATGAATGTACAGAGTATGTTATAACTTTGTCTACTTTAAATTAATGTTCTATAATGCCTGGTTGGTTGCATTTTAGTGATAGTATATATGTGTGAAGCATTGAATATATGTACAGAGTATGTTATAACTTTGTCTACTTTAAATGAATGTTCTGTAATGCCTGCAGTAGTTGGTTGCATTTCAATGACTGTATGTGTACAGCATTGAATGAATGTACAGAGTATGTTATAACTTTGTCTACTTTAAATTAATGTTCTATAATGCCTGGTTGGTTGCATTTCAACGACAGTATATATGTGTGAAGCATTGAATGAATGTACAGAGTATGTTATACTTTGTCTACTTTAAATGAATGTTCTGTAATGCCTGGTTGGTTGCATTTCAATGACAGTCATGCAGCAGATGGTGGTCAACCTGCACTTTTCAGACTGAGGAAATAATGTTCTTAAAAGTAGCCTTGTATTTGGTGACAAATACTGTAAATAAAATTGAGAGATGTAGCTTAGTTTTTTCCTACATGTATCATCTGCTGTAACACTTTCTGAAAGCCATCAAATAAGCAAATTACTGAAGTTTTGCTATAATTCTCATTTTCTGCTATTTATTTGCAGATGGGGTCAGATCTTTATTCTTGATTGCTTAGCAACATACAACCCTCGTGATGACAAGGAAGCGCAAAGGTGTGTTTTTAGTGAATATTTTGCACAGTCACATATGAATACTAATGTTTGCATAATTTTGATATTCTTGTAGTGTATGTGAAAGAGTGACGCCAAGATTGTCTCATGCTAATGCTGCTGTTGTTCTCTCAGCTGTGAAGGTATGCATAGTTGAAAATTCTCACTTGTCTACATGCATCAAGAAATATTGAACTATACTAACTAAAACAAGGTTTTTTTATGGCCACAAAATGGCCCCAAATCTCAATGTTGAATTGAGTTTTGAAACTCAATCTTCTCACTAAAAGTTCCAGTGCAGTAAAAATGAAATTGTTTGAGTTAAATTTGTGTTGTATCACTTGTATGGAAATTTGTTTTCAGGTGGAAACCCCACAATTAAGAAAAAATGGCTGGAATTCATTTCACAACACAACACAAGAAAAACAATGCCATCTTTAACACATTGCGTCCCAACTACATTTATTGTGTACAGGGGGGGGGGCAGCCACCCCAGACCCCCACCTGTTCAACCCCCCCGCTAAAATCAGTGTGTGCTGTTAGTCATCTTGCTTCATAGTCGTGCATTCTTTCTAGGTTCTCATGAAATACATGGAAATCTTGGAAGGTTCTTCATTCACGCAAAGCCTCATCAAGAAACTTGCTCCACCTTTAGGTATGTATACAACATTTTCTTCAAGTAGATTCGATATTTTCTTTAAATATTTTCTGGCGTTAGACCAAGTAAATAATAAAGTAGGGTGCATTAATTAAAATATTACAATGAAGATATGGGCTTTACGTAGATTTGCCAAATAAATGTTGTCTTTTCTATAGTTACATTATTGTCAAGTGAGGCTGAAGTGCAGTATGTAGCTCTGAGAAATATCAACTTGATTGTTCAGAAGAGGTTGGTTTGCCAGTCACCTAAATTAATCAATTCCCAAGCACCATTTCCACTCAGGAAAATTTTCCACGGAAGGAAAATTTTGTAAAATGTGATGGCCAACACAAATTTTCTGTTGGAAAATAATTTTGAAGTTGAAAATGTTCAACTTTTAACAATGATATTTTGGGAAAATATTCTGTCTGTGGAAATTTTTCTTGAATGGAAATGCACCTTAAAGTTGAGTTATTGAGTTATTTATGCATGTGTTATGTGTATCAGTATCAAGACAATATCTTGCTTATTTGTTTTGTGCTTTATCATGACTTATTTGCCCATTGAGCGCCTGACATTCCTTGATCCATCTTTGAGCTTACAACTTTGTGTTTCGTTTCTGTCTTTTAGACCAGAAATTCTGAGAAATGAGATGAAAGTGTTTTTCGTGAAATACAATGATCCCATTTATGTGAAACTGGAAAAGTTGGACATTATGATCCGTCTGGCAAATCAACAAAACATTGCACAAGTTTTGGCTGAACTCAAGGAGTAAGGAAGACAACATACATTTATCAAATTTTGATAGAAAAGACTAATTTACCTCATACAGTTAGCCAGTGGCTATAAAATTATGTATTTCCAATGGCAAGGTGTGAATTAAGAATTTTTTCTACCCCACAGTTATTTTCAAAAATTGTAGGCTATGCTTGATTTAACCTACAAATTTCAATTTTGACCTACAAATTTCTTGAATATTCCTTTGTATAATGTTTTGCAACTGTTGAAAGATATTTTGACTGGTTAGCTGTAAAATATGACTGGTTAGCTGTAGATCTGATCTAGTTTTGACTGGTTAGCTGTAGATCTGATCAGCTGTTCGACAAGGGATTCCCAGGGCTTAAAAATGAATGAAAAGTTGATCTACAAATTGTTCAGAAGAATTGTTCACTAATTTTTTGTCCTATAATTTGCTTTTTGCATGAGGATTTGTCATTTGTGGGCCATTCATTCACTCCCTGAGTAATCATTGTGAAGAATTAAGATAAATTTTGTTTTCAGATATGCAACTGAAGTGGATGTTGATTTTGTGAGAAAATCTGTGAGAGCCATAGGACGTTGTGCTATCAAAGTAGAGGTAGAATACTTTTAACTGTATGTAACAGGATGTCCTGGTATGTGATACTTGGAAGGTAACTGTGTTGAATGTGTTATCTAGCAATCAGCTGAGAAGTGTGTGAGTACATTGTTGGATCTTATTCAGACCAAAGTCAACTATGTCGTACAGGAAGCCATTGTTGTCATCAAGGTATACAACTTTTGTTCTTGCCAAACTATCTTGGTACAGTACATTTATTTTTCTTGATATTAATTCTTTTTTTGATATTAAACCTTTCAGGATATTTTCCGTAAATATCCCAACAAGTATGAAAGTATCATTTCCACGTTGTGTGAAAACCTGGACTCCTTGGATGAGTCTGAAGCAAGGTGTGAAATTAATAACTTCACTTTAGCTGTGTTCCGTGAATACCGTGATCAGACCATAGATATCTTATAAATTGTTTAGTAAAACTGAAGTTACCCCATTTGAATAGATGGCAGCCATGTTGGTAGTTCCCACTCGCTAATAAACGCTTAAAAAACAACAATAACTTTCATCATTTGAATAGTTTAAAAATGTATTTGGAATAGGTTTAACTTAATGTTTTTAAGTTCACTGTTTAAAAAATAGAAAACATACGAATCTTCTCATTTCATGGGAATATCCTGAGTCTGCAATCACGGCTTCAATTTTTGAATTGCAGAATAATTAGATGCACTATCTAGTGTATATAAGATATCTATGGATCAGACGTGGTTGTATGATCATGGCAGCCAGAAGTGTCTTAGTAAGACTCAGTGACGCTTGAGCTTTCTCCGTTGCAATTCAGCAGCTAGGAAAGATCACGCTCAATTTTACTGTTGGGAAGCATAATTCAGGTTTTTCATTTGCTTTGGAAGCTACAATAAATGACAGGCAAATCATTCCTGAAATTTGAAGTAGTTTCCTAAATTGAAGATTGTCTACCAGACAAATGTCCAACGTAACATGTGCTGGCCATTTCACTGTAGACATACATATCCTAAATAACGTATCAGTCATTATAAAATATCATCATGAAATTATATATTCAATCAAAGTATTAAACACAGTGCACGTTTGTTTAGAGCGTCAATGATTTGGATCATTGGAGAGTATGCGGAGAGAATTGATAATGCTGCCGAACTTCTTGAGTCGTTCCTTGAAGGCTTTCAAGATGAAAATACACAGGTACATTATCCTCCAATCAGGCAGTTAGGGTAAGATCTTTTTGGATTGAAACATTGAATCGAAGTTGTTCGTTTATTTTGTTAGGTTCAATTACAACTGTTGACTGGCATTGTGAAGTTGTTTCTCAAACGCCCATCAGAAACCCAGGAGTTGGTTCAACAAGTTCTTAGTCTCGCTACTCAAGATAGTGATAACCCAGATCTCCGAGATAGAGGTTATATCTACTGGAGATTGCTTTCTACTGATCCTGCTGCAGCCAAGGTAAAGTACTGTAATTATATTGACTGTGATTTTGTGAAGTACAGTATAGTGTATATGTAAAGATCTCCGAGATAGAGGTTATATCTACTACTGATGTGTGTGTGTATGTGTGCTACTTATCCTGCTGCAGCCAAGGGAAAGTACTGTAATGTATATTGACTGTGAAGACTTATATAAGAAATGGATATAGTCATCAACACACACCACCCGAAAGTTTCTTGGAAACAAATTATGCCATCTGACATGGAGAAGCCTATAGCGAAAGCCATATCGTTAAACTACTGCAATGTACAATGTATAAGAAGCCAATAGTTCATCTATAATTTTGAACGGTCTCTGCCAGTGTAGGTAATGTCTTATTTTGCATCCCTACGAACGAAAGTTTGTTAATAGTTGATTTAATCCAGTCTAATCTATTCCGTGTTTGATGTTGTAGGAAGTGGTGTTGGCAGAGAAACCTCTGATCTCTGAAGACACAGACTTACTGGAGCCCACTCTGTTGGATGAACTCATCTGTCATATCTCCTCCTTGGCTTCAGTTTATCATAAACCCCCCAGTGCCTTTGTTGAAGGACGTACTAGCGCCCGCCGCTTCACCTTACCCGCCAGAGCTGAGCCCACCCCTCCCAGTGCCCAGACCGAGGCCAGTCCGCCTGTAGCTCAACAGGCCACTGTCATTCCTTCACATCCACCACAAGGAGATTCATTGATTGGTGACTTGATTGGCATGGACTTTGGTGGCGGTATGCCTGCACAGCCCGCAGCTCCTATGCCGCCTGCAGCTATGAGTAAGTGACGTAATGTAGATCATACTTGAGCAAGCTGTATATTACGATATATAGTAAGTGACGTAATGTAGATCATACTTGAGCAAGCTGTATATTACGATATATAGTAAGTGACGTAATGTAGATCATACTTGAGCAAGCTGTATATTACGATATATAGTAAGTGATGTAATGTAGATCATACTTGAGCAAGCTGTATATTACGATATATAGTAAGTGATGTAATGTAGATCATACTTGAGCAAGCTGTACATTACAATATATACAGTAGCAAGCTGTACATTACGATATATACAGTAGTAAGCTGGACAGGAGATGGTAGCATAGATGGTAGTCAACTTGCGGAAGCAAATCTCTCAGCTCCACATACAAGACTACTGCATACATGCAAAAACACGCTAACACGCTTGCTCCTATTTCTTGAGCAATTTAAATCGTCCCACGAGCCTCTTATTTTTGTTTTCCTAAACATAGGTAACAGTCACAGCGGAGTTGATCTTTTAGGAGCTGACCTAGGAGGGCTGCAGGTATGGCTTCTTTATTAATACAGTATTTACTAATCTTGTATTATTAGTTCAAGCATTACAACTTACAAGACTTGTAAGTTGTAATGCTTGAACTAATCATGTTCATTACTTCAGCTTGGTGGTGCGGTATCTGGAGGTCCTATGACAGCTCCCCCCAGTGCTGGTGGTGGTGGTGTAGTGTCGTCTGGTGGTCTTGGTGTAGTGTCGTCTGGTGGTCTTGGTGATTTATTCAGTCTGTCTGGTGGTGCTGGACTCACTGCTGGCTATGTTTGGCCTAAAACAGTAAGTGAGAAAGCACCATAACATTCATGAACAGTTCTTTGGGTATTTTTAGCTTTTGCTTTAATCCTATTTTTCTGTTGTTTTGAAGATTTGGTTGCCAGCTGCCAAAGGCAAAGGTCTTGAAATCTCTGGTAAGATGTAATGAATGTATCTGTCCATAGACAATCCAGAAGACATGTCTTCTGGATTGTCTATGATCTGTCATGGTCACTTTGCCAGTTTGTTTGTAATCTCTGCTAATATGTAATGTGTCACCTCCCCAGTTTGTTTGAGCGCACATGAAATGATAGTTTGCACATTGAGCCTGACAGGACGCGGGCTGTCATTGATATATCAAATGTATTTTGTGATTGTAGGAACATTCTCACGCCGTCAAGGTCAGATCTTTATGGAATGTTCAATCACCAATCGAGCAATGCAAGCTATGGGAGGTTTTGCTGTACAGTTTAATAAAAACAGGTACTGGAAAAGTTGCGGATGAGATACAACTACATGAACAATACAAGAGGAATTTTGACGTTTTGAGTGAAGGCGTCGGGAAGTTCGTCTTTCTTATTATTGGCATTACCTAAACAGGCCGTTCAAAATTATATCACAGCACAGCAAGACTATGATTCCCCACAATATGCAGTTTCAATTCTGTTGAAATATTTCCAGTCTGACTCTACCCATAGTACTTAGGTTTGGTAAGACTGGATCAATAAGAGATGAGCCGGATCTCTGCATCGCCTACTGACCAAACTATCCAGTGTAGTTAAAGTTAGTTCACTATTTTGTTTTAGTTTTGGTCTCGTACCTGGAGCGCAGTACACTGCCCAGTCTAGTTAAAGTTAGTTCACTATTTTGTTTTAGTTTTGGTCTCGTACCTGGAGCGCAGTTACACGTGCCCAGTCCTCTACCCGCAAACCAATCCTCGGAAACATCGTTGTTGCTCAACACAAGTAAGAGAATATCTTCTACTGCGAGAGAACATCTTCTTTTGTGAGAAAATACCTTCTACTGCGAGAGAATATCTTCTTTTGTGAGAGAATATCTTTTACTGTAGTTAGAGAATATCTTTTTTGTTGTGAGAGAATATAACTCCAAGTACAAGACTACTTACTACCTGTAATGAAAAGGATTAACATTATTTTCTCACTACTGTATTTGGTGCATGTTAGTGCAGTTTCATTTGAGTGCAGTGGGCGCCTTGCACTACACCCAACATAACGATAGTGCCATTCAGTAACGATTCATTGAACGGAATGCGCTGTTACCTTGTCATCATTTTCAAAATTCTGTTCTTCATAGTCGCTCGATTTATTTGAACATTTATGCAAAGGCCAAAAGCGAGGACAGTCGAGGGGTTTTACAAGCGTTTTCTTCCCGCTCATTTCTGTCTTTTTTAGCTGGTCCAATTCAACGAATGGATCCTTTGACGAACCTGCAAGTTGCGATCAAGAACAATATCGACGTGTTTTACTTCAGTTGCGTTGTACCAATGCATGTCCTCTTTATTGAAGCTGGACAAATGGGTAGGTCGCCTTAATCAAAGATATGTCTTACGCCCGTAAATAAAATTGTCTTTTGTTATATTTGTACAATGCTGCGTGTAGTTATTGACTGCAAAACACGAGATGTGCTGGTACCAAAGAGCCTCGCTTTCATGTGTGCGAGATTAGTTCATCACGAAAACGAGGCTCTATAGCCAAAGTGACATACTTTCGAGAAGTGTCTATGAACTTCGTTCACGCTACGTGTTACGCGCTACTGTACTATGAAAGATTTTTCGTCTTAACTATGTTGACAAACATGATCTATGTTGGATGAATGTTGTGTTTCTAAACGTTGTTTTGGTCATTAATTTTGTCATGTTTACGAATCGCGATGTATTAAGTCAGTTCTTGTTCAAATTTCCAGATCGTAAAGTGTTCTTAGCAATGTGGAAAGATATCCCTGCGTCAAACGAAGTTCAGAAACAGTTTCATTGTAATGTTGGTTCAGGTAAAGTATTTCTTTGTAATGTTAGCAAACTACAGTACAGTTCACAGCTTCCAAATTTTTCAGTCCGGCGTGGAGCCGCTCAGAGTGGTGTCATCTGAAAAACGTTATTGATGATGATGTTCGTCATTGATCATTCGTGTTGTTTGTTGATCAATGCTAATTTGCATGTACTGTTACTGTTCTTCAGAAATGGCGCAACAAAAGCTTGCTGCAAACAATGTCTTTACTGTTGCCAAACGTACAGTGGATGGTCAGGTATGTTCTTTATACTTCTGTGCGTGTAACATGGTTTCATTCTCACTATAATTCTGCTTCATTCTGCTTTGCTTGATGTGATTTTCAGGATATGTTGTATCAGTCGCTGAAATTCACCAACAACATCTGGGTGTTGGCTGAGCTCAAGATGGATCCACACAATCCAAATGTTCAGGTAAATAAAAATGCTTTCTTCTCATAAGGACACTAGACTCGCTGGTGTAAAGAATAAGGACACTAGACTGTTTTCAATAGCGCTGGTGTAAAGAATAAGGACACTAGAAGGACACTAGACTGTTTTCAATAGTGCTGGTGTAAAGAATAAGGACACTAGACTGTTTTCAATAGTGCTGGTGTAAAGCACACCAGAGCAACTGGCCCTTCTTGATGTCACAATAAAATGTTTTTCTTTTGTGTAGTTGGCATTAAAGACTCAGGCCTTGGACGTGACCAAGGGTGTACAAGAAGCTTATGAAGCCATTCTCTCGAATTAGAAAACAATCACGGTAATTTTGGACACAAATACAAATTTTTCAATTCTTCATGTAGTATTTCAAATAAAACATTTAGTAAAATAGTGTTTTCATAAAGTGAAAGAGGATCTGTCTCTATCGGCTCTATGGTTGAAGCGTAGATTAAGCGCGCATCTGACGTTTTTGCCTCGCGTGAGAGGCTTGCAAACTCTCATGATCGAATTAGTGCGCGCGCAGTTTTGATAACGCTAATTAGCATTAATTGCTCCATGTTGCTTGCGTCATAATTACTTTTGCGTAACAAGTTTGTGCTTTGAGTTTGTTCGAAGTTGTTCTGAACGATGGCAAAGATTTTCCCGATCTTGATATTTCTATTATTCATGTTGGTGCGGACCTCGTATGGTAGATTGGTCTGTCATGAAGTTCCAGGTAAGATTCTTTTTTACGAATTATTTGAAGTTGCGTGCTTATGGGTTTTATTGAAGAAGTTCCATGCTTCCAGCATGGGTAATTAAAAAAGATGTTTTTATGATTCATGCTTCCACAAAGGGCGAAATTGCGAGCATTCGTAGGTTTGTTCTTTAAACGTGTTCGTTTGCGCTGTCGCTAATGATTCGAAATGAAAGGATGGAATCTTTAGTGGTCTACAGTGCGAACGAACATGTTAAGATTCCTACCCTAGATGCATATCTCAGCTCAGAAACCACTGCCAGCAGGGTACATACCCCATACTTGCAAAATTGATAAACATTTCTTTGCATGAAACAAACCTATTTCTGTGGGAATCTCGAAGAAATGACAGTAGTCGGTTTGAGCTTTCATTCATCTTCCTAATCTAGGTAAGTTCTTTATTGTTTTTAGATCTCTGGTCAGATAGCTGGGTGGATATTACTCTAGCAAGTGTTGGTCTCATGATGGCATCAAATTTAGCTTTCAGAATTGAAGTTTTACTGCTGTGGGAACTATTTCTGTCATGAAGAAACTTGCAGTCCAACAAATATTTCACCGGAAAAATCAATAATATACACTTAAAACAGTATTAATTATTTTAATTAAAACAGTATCATTAATTCAATTATTATTTTATACAATTTTAAATATATTATCTAATTTGGGATTGGTTAGAACGAATACTAATACATTCTCGAACTCAAGGTAGATTGCGCCTGATTGCGTGCAAACGATTGTGCGTGCGTTGACCAAAAAACGAAACGTTTCAAATCAAGTCCAACAATCGCTCTTTTTCCCCGCTTGTCGTGCATCTGGTCAAATTATTATTTGTTCAAACGTCATCTGATGCTCCATCTAACTCCCAGAGTCTAACCAAATGTGCCCACGTCCATCTATAACATGTGAAAATTTTTGAAACACGTTGCATCCTACAGAGTTGTATGAATCAGGCATCACCTAATATGAAATAAAGAATACACTGTCAACATCATATCTACATGCAACTTCCTTATTTATTCTGCAAAGAGATTTAAATATTCAACCATAACTCTAATCCATATTACGACATGCAGTCACTGTAATCATTCTTAATCCAACTTACATCTACTTCGATTTCTTTACTTCCAAGGACTAGCACTCCACGATACAAAGGTTTCTCTTCAACCTTGTGTATGCCTTTACTGTTTATATTTTGCAAGAACTGAAGATTCAACTCCGGCAAAATATCTTTTTTGATGGTGACCACCTCGCTCCCTGTGTCCACCATACAGTTTAATAACTCTATCGGATCATGTCCACAAATATTGGATTTAATTTTACATTCATCAACCCAAAGAAAGTCTGTTTCGAACGTCTGCATTTCATTACTTTTTGCCCAGTAACCGTAAGCCAGTGGCTGTCGTGCCTGTGATGTACTGGCTGGCTGATCAATTTCTTGGGGTACTGGCTGGACAACTTCATGAGGTCCTGGCTGGACAACTTCTTGAGGTACTGGCTGGCAAATGTGGCTGGCTGGAAAACAAATACAGGTTTATGTACCACAATTATATTCAGTTATTAGCTAGCAAGACCGTTCAACCACTGACCGAAACCTTTGGATCGAAACTGAACTGTGTTGTCACCGCAACCCAATCGCACGCCGAGTTTTTTCTGCGCGGTATCTCGTTTCCAAGTCTCTTAGGTTCAGACACTGGTCCAGAAAGCGTGACCTCTAGCTCTTAGGTATAAATATCATATCTATATTGGTTGTGAGCTGTTTAAAGTAAATAAATCTCTAGCTGTATACTTACCATTACAAGCCTGTACCTCCAGAAAGCATGACCTAGATCTTATTTATGTAAGTATTAAAAGTCTTGCGTACCTGCCACGACAAGTCTCTTTCTATGCCCAGGAACCATGACCTCGAGCTCATCCATCATATCATCGCACATTGCTCGTTTTTTTAACTCCGCCAATGTATTGATCCCAAGTCGTTTAAAGTGTTGTTCATACTCCTGTAGCTTGTAATACTTCAGCCAAGAAGATATGCCTATCTGTGACACTATAGATAAATATATTTAGGTGAGCTGATCTTACAAAATAATAGTCTAGTTTTAGTTGAGGGCGATTTAAGCCCCGCGTTTACACTACGCTCGATTCAGTTTTTTTGGTTCTTGTATTACCTAAATAGGTAGTCCAAGAACCAAAACGGGTACCAATTTTATCCGTGCCGTACCAAAAATTGAGCGTAGTGTAAACGGGGCTTTAGACTACACAACGTTTGCCTAAATCTGTCCAATCCAACTTGCTTACAACTTGAGTTGTACTGTGTATAAATGAAGCACACAACTCACAAACGACAACGTGCTTGATTTACACAATACAACTCGAGTTGTAAGCAGGTTGTATGCGACAGTTATAGGCAAAAGTTGTCTAGTGTCAGTCCACTATTTGTTGTATATTAGTTTCTCATCCCCGCCCGCATGCTTTTTAAGAAAATGGTCTTTTTCGTCATTATTGCCATTTTTGACCATTATTATAAATTTTGTGATGTCTCCAAAGTGGAAATTGAAAGAAAGACAATTAGAAATGTACCCAAATGTTATAGGTTAAAATATAGTTAAAATACGAAATTTTATACCCAAACTGCCAGTTTTTCCCGCATTACGTACAGGCTTATTAAATATCCAAACTCAGCTATAAAAGTTCTACCGGAAGCCAGGGCAGAAAAACACGAGACGACCTTTTTCAGTCCTTAAAAATGCTTAATGCCCACTTTCCCAAAATAAATTTTACGGAGAGGGAAACTCCAGTATATTATGGTAATGCACTATATAAATGCTTAATGCGCACTTCCTCAAAATAAATTTTATGAGAGGGGAAACTCCGGTATATTATGGTAATGCCCGCCCGCGTCAACTTTAGGTGAAGCCCCGGATGAGAAACTAATATACAACAAAAAGTGGCCTAATTTGGTCTTTATATTGCTTGGTTTCTGCAAGCATTAGAAGAAGGGTAAAAATAAACCATATCTCTCAATTGTATTTGTCTCCAAGTACAAGAATGCTGGAATAAATAAAATGGAAAGAACTTTGACCGCGTCATTGTTTGTATTATGCTAATTATGTTAATTACTATGTTAATTAGCAAATACCTGGACTTTCCCCGAGGTTTGTCCCGTTTTGAAAGCAGAAAGCGAAACTTGAGTTTCGTTTATAGTGAGTACAAGTAAAAACTGTATACAAGTTCTTCTAAAGTTAACTGGAAGCATTTACGAACAAATAAAATGATCTAGCTGCAATGTCGTAACTACTTGAGTCTGTCTACACTACGTGAGACATTTTTAATGATTTGTTTTTATTTAAACATCCCGTGCAATGTCCACAGTTTATTTGATTCGGAAGTGAACATAAAGAAATCCTATAGCCAGGTTTTTATAGCTACGCAAACGGCCTTTTGAACCGCGAGAAGAATTGTCGTCTGCTATGGTAGGTTCAACTTTATGACTTTATAGATTTAAGAAAGAGCTCAAATATTTTCGACAACTATTTTACTTTTCCGTCCGTAAATCAAGAACTATAATAACAAGTAAAATCCTCAGCGTGAGAAAACCAATTAAGTGCCATTGAAGTAACTATCAGATCATTGACATCATTGTGTAATTAGCCCTGTATCGAAGTACCAGGTTCTTTAATAAATACTATTTTGTAGCCGTACAAATGTGAAAGGGGTTTGTTAAGGGCGCAGTTCAATACAGCGGTAAGGTCGTTCAAGAATACTAACCTGCATTTAAGATTGTATCCCTGTCTCTGGTATCCATGATGTGTACGCTGTTTAAATCCCTCTCATTCAGCATGAATATATCCATTTCATCCGTATATCCTTGGCCACTCAGCAAAGCCGAGTATTTCATTAGGCCAATTTTTATTAGCCAGATTTTCATAGGCGATTCACTGGCCATTTTGTTGCACCGATTAAGCGATTATTGATACAAAATCACAAAATAGCAACAACACAACGCGAAATGCAGCTTTCTGATTGGCTAGGAATGCGTATCGGGTATTTCCCTGTTAATTTATTCAGGGCAAGTCTCGACATGTACGAACGAAGTCTGATCACGTGCCTACCTCGGCCACAGCCTGGGCCGAGAACTTCAAGTCGCGCGAAATGGCGCCGGGTTTTAAAGTCTTTTAAAGTTGTTTGTTATTTTTAATAATTTCCTTTTAAATGAGATGTTTTGCTGAACGTTTTCTTGTTTTATATACTCGGAATGGTACACGGTATTCTCAAACGTGTTTAAAAAGAGCAGCATTACTTTATTGGGCTGAAAATACGATAGAATATGGACGTCAAATATGAATATTCAAACACGTGGATAGTTCTATATTTGAATATTTCTGATGGTTCGCGTGGGTATGTATTGAGATTTTAAGTATTTTTGCTTAGTTATTTTATAAATTCAGAGCTTGGGCAAATATTTACTGTATATTCAGGACTCGGTAATGTTTTTAGTGCTGGCAAGCAAAATGCATAACTTGAAAATATGCGTGGTTTGAAAGTTTATAAACATTGTTAAAAATTATGTCAGTATTGTTCTTGATGTCCCATACTGGAAAGTTTGTATGTTACGCCGAATATATTCGGCGTATAATTTAGTCGACTACGCCAAAATTGGCGTAATTTTGCCTGTTTATTTGGCCATGTCATAGAATAAGAAATGAATAGAAGGGCAACTCACGTGTACAACGCGTCCTAGGTTTTTTGTGCGCATGCGTCAGGTCCGCCATTACTCTGGCCAGTAAACTGGCTGCTGGCGTACTATAGATTATATGGAGAAGAGTAGTGTTTGGGCTATAAATTTGCCTTTTTCGTTCAAGTTTTTCAATGAGCGTGAAAGTTTTTGACAGAAGATGAAAGAAATAAGGTGAGGCATTGCAATTTATTAGGTAAAAGCAATCCAAAGACGTTCTATTAGCAAATACTGACCGTTTTACTTGCTTGTTAAAAGTTGTATATTTGTATATTGAATAAAAATGTTTGGTATATTCTTGGGGAAGTTGGCACGGTACTCTTATTTTATCAGATACTTATGTTAGTTCAAATCTTCATAACAATGTGCTTACAGTAAAAGCATTATTTCATCCCAATTTTCCGTATTTAGCACAGTTGAGTATTGTATAGTGTCTGTTTCCATGTCGGATATATTTTCACGTTATTTTACCTGATCTGGATGTATCTTCATGTATATTTATACAAATACACAACTATTATAAACACACAACTAAAAGATTCCTTTTGTGTTTCTTTCACAAATAACAAGTGTTGCCTTCTGTAAAATAAGTGGTTTTTTGAAGTTTGAAATTTTGTATAAAACAAACTGATAGACTATAGTATAGTATACAAATGTGCTGCAGGTGAATCAGAAACATTCCTAACTACTGTATGCCCATATCATAGAAGCATTTCATCTATTGTTTTTTATTCAACCAGGTATTAAACAGCATCACAAAAGTCATAAATTGTTGTTCTTTTATGTTATAATTATCAAGGCTATAATTAAAATATAGAGACTGAGTCACCATACTTTTTGTTGTTATGTACTCTGGTGAATATGATGTTTGTGGTGTTACTCTGAGTATGCATCCACACTGGGCAAACTGAAAAGTTTGCCTGACCACGGTCAGGCATGGTGGGAATCTAACCCACGACCTTTGGGTTATCACTCCAATGCTCTACCAACTGAGCTATGAGGTCACCTAAGTATATAACACTAACACACACAAAAAGTATCATGTCTTAGAATACATTGATATCGAAGGAACCACACTCAGTTCCAAAATATCACCAACTTGAACTGACTTAACCTAGTAGTTCAGTTGGTTGAGCATTGGACTGGTATCCCATTAAGGTCACAGGTTCGATTCCCACCATAGTCAGGCAAACTTTTTAGTTTGTCCCGGTGTGGATGCACACGCAGAGTAACACCACAAACATCAAGTTATGACCATGTTTACACTTCATCCATGCCTGACAATCACTGACACAGGCAACACATCACTTTGCCTGAGTGCATGGAATGTGCAATTCCTCTGCACCGGACGGCAGTGAGTCTAGACTCTAGGAATTGTGTATCGTTTTTGTGCCAAAAGATTCGACAGCAATACAAGCTGTTGTGTACGCGAATCACTGATTTGTGCACAAAACTGGACACCCTTTTCTTTCCATGCTGGGCAATTTAGGCCTCTAGCATGACTAGGTCAAGCTGGCAATGTGGCCCTTCTATAACACAGTATTATCCATGTCATAATTTTTGTTTCATTTAGTTTAATTTCTGCCTTCTGGAAGTACTCAAGCCTTGGCAACAAGTACTCAAGTTTTACTCTCTTGAAGACCAATAAATTTGTCAATGATTGGATCATATTGTGTTGTCTTTGTAATATAATATATGTATGCCAGAATGGCAGTGCAGAAACATTAAATTTTTTTACAAAAATATGTTGAATACTCTTTCATTTCTCTCCTAGTATTACATTGTGCAAGATGTGGACACCAAATATATGGGGCTGTTCCATATGAGATGTGCTGACATTACAAAATGGACCAGGCTGCTTAGGTACCCCCATTTCAAGTTTGTATTCAAATGTGGATACATGCTTTATTTTGCCATTCAGACACCTATAAATCTAAGAATGTAGAAAGCTATCCAAAATTATATTGCAATTTCTGCATAATGCTTGCCAGGCTAGCCTGCCTCCATTAGTGTATGAAGGCAAGCTAACCTGGTTTACCAGGTCAGCCCAACTCTTATGAACAGCTCTTAATGTAGAATGTGAATGGGTTTCATATATATTCCTTTTGTTCCTGGAGATCTTAATTTTTTATAAACTTTCTTGCTTTAAATTTCATGCAATATTACATATAGTTCTATAACCTACAGTACCATGCTTTCATGGTCAAAAAATAATGTCACAGCTTTGTTATACAAGTTATTAAGCCACACAAAGTTATTAGGGGGGGGTATTGCCCACCTGGCCCCCTATTGGCCACCACTGAATATATGCATTTGAACTATTGCAACAAATCAGACTTGTTTTAGACTCGTACACTTGTGCTTATTAAAATACCAATTGGGACTTGTTGAAAGTTTGTTTATAACAATATAAAGTACAGAACTAAGTAGTTCCTATGCAAGATAAAATCAACTTGTAGCCAATGTTCAAAAGGTATCTTTGAATGTTAGTAATATTTGAAACAGTTCCAAGGTTCTTTCAGACAAATCCAATTGAATATTGGACTGTGCTGGAACCATACTGACAACCTTCACTTCTATTCTGTGATAGTGACTTTGCCACTTCTATAAAAACAAAAAAAAAATACATTAGGGACCGGTCATAAAGTAACTGCTAGGGTGGGCTGGAGTGATTTGGGATGGGCCATGGAAAATCTTTGGGCAGTTTCGATGGGCCGCCAATTTTTTTTGTATGTCTACGGTGGGTCACCAAACAAAAACCCATGTATGTCTACTTCAACAAATAAAGATATTAATAATAAAAGTAAACAAAACTATCCAAATTATCAAATGCAAATTATGCTATTGAAGCCAGTACTTTGTTTATACAACAAGAAGTAGTCGAATCACAGCAAATACAACCAACTGGAGAGCAGCTCAGTCGTATCGTAATTGGTGATGAATGTGTTGGTCAAGCTTGGTGGAATTCAATTATGTCAATACAGTGCCGTGTATATTTACAATGTTCATATACCTGCAAGTTTTTTTAAGTTATAAAAGTGTATTTTCCCAATTTAGATTGGGTGGGTCATGAAATTTTTTTTGTAAGATTAGATGGGCTTTGAAATTTTTATCTACATCCTAAGTTGGGTCACCAAACTTATTGGCAAAATTTGTGATTTGCCTCCAGCCCACCCTAGCAGTCACTTTATGACCAGTCCCTTAAATTCAATCAAACTTGTACACGAAAAACAGCTATAAACACATGGAAGTGACCACGTGCATAAAAAGCAGCTCTGCTCTGGATGAAAACCCTCAAAATGCTCAAATCTATATAATATTACTGCAACATCTAAACAAAAAAAAACGTGTTCACACTAGCTTTAAAGACCAAGACGACCCGAAAAATAAAAAAAGATATGATATGTATGATAGTTGCAAAGATTAACAACGATTCACTAGTTTAAAACCTATAAACATAGTCTGTATCGTGTACTGTATATATAAATAATAATGTTCGTCAACTCCATATTTAATAGTAATATTTGTAGCTGATAAATACCTCGATTAAATGTTTTATTTGACCAATAAATGAATAAATACAAACTACTTACCTTCCTCTTGGGTATTTTGGTTTTAAAATCTAATTTTATAAGCAAATATCCTCAAAATGTCAATTTCAAAACAAATCACAGCTCTCACTCCATATATTTTATATCGATTCCAGCTGCAAGTTACTGGCCAGAGTAATGGCCGCCGTCGTATTTCCGGCATGCGCGACACGACATGCGCGAGGACACCGACTTCAAAGGATCCGACATTCAGTTGCCCTTCTTATTCTATGGCCATGTCAAACTGGCGTGGCGTGAACAGATCATCTCAAAAGTAGTTGGCGTAAAAGTCTAAAATATGTACTTTAATCCAACTTCACAACCCGTAAATGTAAAATGTATAAGGATTAGGGAAATTAAGAATTGAATGAAAGTTTCTTTTAAGCCTTTATTTATTATTAACATACGGACACGGTGATTTAAAAACACGATTCGAATTTTGCGCTCGATCGTTATGTCATTACTCCAGGGCTTCCATTTTGAAGAAAATTTCCTTTTTGAAGACAATTTTAACTAGTTCAAGGAAATTATAAGGAAATTCGAATCTGAAGGAAATTTGAAGGTAATTTCGGAAGATTGAAGGAAATTGCCTTATTTCTAAAAAACCCTAAGAATACGGCAATTGCCAAGGAAATGTGCTTCAAAATATGCTGAAAATCCTGTCCTAAGAGATGCAAAATCTGAAAATTTTCTGGGGGAGGACCCCCAGACCCCCCTGGTTATTCTCCTTCGTGTTAATCTATGTAAACACTTTGTCTCTCCCCTTTGATAAATCAGCCCCTGTAACGTCTATGTTTCTTCTAGAACAAGAAATACCCTGTTATTCGAGATAAATTACAGAAATTACTATAAAATCAGTTTTAAATTAGGTAAAAGACGTAAAATTCAATCATTTTTATTGCAAGGAAATTTTTTCAAAAATAAGGAAATTTTGAACGGTTGGAAGGAAATTATGTTTTTTGAAAATGGAAGCACTGCATTACTCATTACTTCATGTACTTTGATCCAACCACAGAGTAGATAAGACTCTACTCTGTGATCCAACTGTAGAACATCGTTTATATTTCATGTACTTTTGACATTGTCAATGTATTGTAGTCTACAGATAATTATGTTATGTATACTACTATACGTAGTGTATTTTCATATTTTGTTTGGGGGGGGGGCTACAATGTTAATTGTTAAACTCATAGACTTAATAGACTTCGTCAGTTTAGCCGTTTAGGTCTTTGGCATAAGAATATCACACGCTTTGGCGTATAAAATTAAGGTAGAAAACAGTCGGCGGAAATATTCGGCGTGTGAATTACGAACTTTCCAGTATGGTTGATGTCCGTTTATATTGATGGTTTGCAATTGATGTCATGGCAGCCAAAAAGTTTTCCTCGAGCATGGCTGCCATGTCATTGTCTTGTAAATCTCAAGAGATTGATTGTCCATCAATTATTTAGACTACATTAAATCTGTCGGGTTTCATTTTTTAACCATGACCAGGGCTGTAGCTAGACCAGTGATTGGGGGGCGGTGCATATTCATAGATTCATGTTCTGCCCAACATATTTCTTTTGAAAGAAATTGTTTTTGTATGTGAACATGAATATATGAATATACCCCCCCCCCCCAATTATTGCATCTGGCTATGCCGCAGTGTGACCAGGTTTAGTACATTTTATTACCAGATCCGGTTGGATGCCCTTGGACAACCCCACCTGCTTTAAACAACTGCAACATTAAGAACAGGAGGGGGCAGCCAACCAATTTTAAGCAGTTTTAGTAAAAAAATTTGCATATATGGTCACACTGGGCTATGGCCCTGACCATGACTAATTCAGCCTGATTTCATGGGTCGCCATTATGAAATTAAGTCGCCATTATGAAATTAATATGAATGGATACATAATGTTTTGGAAGATATTTCTACCTACAGCTTTATATATGAACACTAGGTGGTGAAGCCCTGTAGAACAAGACCATGTATGCTATTTCACATCATAAAGTTTAGTTTTTATGCTAGGTGAGATCTCACTATTGACTGCTTGAGTTGTTGGTTAGTAAGACTGGAATTGTTCAGGGGGAAACCTGCCCTTCTTGATGCATTTATGCAGTTTTTAATGTTGATGAGCCAGACATAAAATCTTCCAAACTAGATTGTCTCAACACAAAGCTGTGTTTGGTCACCCGAGTGTTAGCGGGAAGAAAAATATATTCAGCAATTTAAGAAATTGGGAAATTCCAACATTTCTTGAGTCTGAATGTTATACTATATTCGGCAACAGACAACCAAATCACACGTTATTAAAATTATTTTTCGCTTTCAAAATGATCGCTTGTTTTGTTGTGATATCTTTGATATCCATTGCTCCATTCCCAATAATTCTTGAAGCGACCTAACCATTTGCCCCAACGACTGGCAACAGCAGTACGATTATTTCCAATGACAAACAGTGGGACTGCATTGCTTGTAATAATGAAGGGTTGTCCATTTACAACATATTATATAGAACATCGTCACATCATTCTAATACTTGCTAATTTATACCTAGTTAGTAATTAATTGTTAGTAAATAATTAAGTAATTATACTAAGTTAATAATAAGTTTACGTAATGCTCATTTCCAAATACTACAAATGCTGCATCTGCGCTAGTGCAAGATGCTGATTTGCTGAGCTAGATTGAAACATTTAATAGTGTACAAGTCAACTGAAATTGTTTTGTGTATGGTCATATTATATAAAAACAGACAAATCTATTTTATGCTATAAAAGACATCCTTGCAAGATTGTTTAGGAAAACGGAATATGGAAAATATCCAGCTGAGTATATACTGTAACATTTACATAACATTTGCGGCGGGTTAATGAGATTATCTCGCTATATATGGAACCCGGATATGATATCTGGAGCACCCCTAAACCTTTGAAATGTTGATTTTTGCTGTTACTTGGCCAACCCTGAAGCAATATGATATGAGAAAATCCTGAGCAGCTTAACAACAAAACAGACAAATCCTTTAAGTATATTATTACAATAGCTTAACATTTGGTTTCTAAATACAGAAGATTTATTGACTGTTAAATATCCAATTTAATTAAGTTTTTAAGAGTCCATCTCAACTGGGGGTTAGAATAACAAAACTTTAATATGATAGCTAGAGTGGATGATTAATAACATAGCCTCAAGTATAAAGTTCTAGCTTGTCAGCAAATATAGACAGCATTGTCCACTGAGTTGAGCATAGTGTTTTACCTCCAGTGTGGATTATAACAATTTCACAAATGACTGAAATTAGTGTCACAAATGTCTGCTCATTGGTTCCTGCATGACCAATCATAATTAACTTTTGGTAAGCAGTCCCCTATGGATATTGTTTTGAATTGTCTTCATGTTAATTGCACAGCGAAACCAAGACACTATTGTGTGTGTGTTTAAGTGAAATCTGCACATTTTATCTGAACAGAATAAAACTTAAATTGGCCATTTGGTGTTTTTGTTTTGAGTGCCAATCCATGACTACCCTTGCTTGAAAACTCATAAGTAGTTGTCATTGGTTCTCTGGTTTTCCTCCCTTGCGGAAACTAACCCATCCCTAACCAGCAGGATCCTGTATAGACAATCACATTTAGCTGCAAGCAAGGATGATTATTGATTAGCACCCCAAAAGCTGCTTTCTAACTCAGGGATGGAGGATATGGAAGACTTATCTTAATATAATATAAGAAGATTATTCATTTGCCTCAAGTGAGGTTCTCAATCTTAGCATGCATAAAAACAAATGATGCATTGATCCAAAACCTGCTTTCTTGATCTATGCAGAGAAAGAGAACATATTCACTGATAATATTCTTTCATTTATAATATTCACTTCAGTGTTGTCATCCAAGATGTAGATAATTTCATATTGAAAATTGTAAGTTGCATTCATTGAAATGCTCTGCAACATACATTTCAACAAAAGTAAAACAACAGCAACTGCAGCAACAGTGAAAACTGTGATCAATGATTGCAACAACCGAACAGCAACATTTTAGCGCGCATAAATGTACGTTTACCCTACTGGGACGAGCTGTAAAAGCTAATGCCTCTAACAGTTTGCGGCAATTTTGCCCTTTTTTGACGAGTGAACAAACTGGAGATATTCTTATATACTGTACACACAGCTTGACTTCATTGTTTTGAAACATGCAAGGATAAAATGTAGTAGTAATTCTGTTTATGACCGTGTTGCAAGAAACTGTTCATTTCCTTCCCTGCGACAAATTTCAACATAAACATTAATTCAGTCTTAATGTGTTAATGTGTTGCTTGTTGAGTGAAATGCTACAGAAGTGTTTGAACACAAAAGGTGACCTTGTCCCCAGTCTCAGGTGACGTTGGTTTCCTCTCGAACTTGGCATGCACGCAGTGTATAATCAGTAATAGAATGTATATATTGGTTAACTAGCTGTTAGTTTTCTACCATACTCATGGCGAGCATTACAACATCCTGTGGGAGGATGAACAAACAAGAGTCCTACATTCACTTCATTCTTTTAAAACAAACAGAAACTTTTAAATTTGTGTGCATAAAATTCAAAAGGATGAAATATTGAAATAATGAAATGGAGCCTCAATCGAGCGTACATGTGTTATCATGAGACGTTCAGTTTTTTTCTGGAAATGGTCTAGACAGTGCTGTACCAAAGGCATGCAAAGCAAAAGACACTTGTTATTTCAATGCATTTGTTCAATGTTATTTTATCCTCGTAGGCACTTGGAAACTGGACGTTTGCCTTCACCATATTGACATTTTACCCGCGGCTATATCTTGTCATGATAACGTTGCACGGGACAAAGCACAATGCAAAAATGTTGTGAGAAAAACTTATAACATTAAAATGACAGTTTCTTTTCCTGTCTATGAACAATACATCTTATCTTTGAACGCCACACGCTTCCTGAAATAATTATATCCGACATTTTTTCAAGACAACCCAACAATTGCTGCTGAAATCAACTCATGAAAACAATCAAACAATGGAACTAATTTTAGCCACTCTTTGTTCAATTTAATGCCAACACTCTAACAGTCGCATTTTTTGCCTTGACAACAAAGTTTGACATTGATGAACTCGCAATTTCAAATATTCCAACAAGCACTGACTTGAATTAACTGGATGTATGAAGATAAATTCTAAGACTAAGCCGGACAGTGAAACTTCAAAATGATCGTTTAATTGCTTAATTAATTGAAATTAAATCTCGAATTAAATATAGTCTGAGAAGATAATTCAGAAATCTTTTTTAGACAAAACAAGCGACATTGTGTTTGTTTATTTTGAGATGATCGGATTGTTCCACTTTGTTATCATGCTTGAGTGGGATGGGCTCTTGAACTGTGATTCATCCTCACGCAAACAATGTTTCAAGTACAAAACAGTTGTTAGCTTTGATGTTTTAAACGTAAAAAGAGAGATTGACGGCAGACCGCCAAGACCGAATTTGGCCACTGAAAGGCCACTTTGGGGAGTGTTCAATAAATCTTCAATTTTGAAATTTTGTATTGAAGCATGAATTAGCTGCTGTTGAAAAAACAAGAGATTTTTACATAACTCTCTCTCTATATATATATATTTATATAACATACTCAGTACATATTGAATATTATACAAACGAAGAAATGTTTTCTACGTGTTGTTCATTGCGTGCAGTAGCAATGTCATCTTAGTGTTGCATTTCACACTTTGTAAGAAGCTTAAAAGATTATTTACATTGATTATTAAACTCTCTAATTCAACTCTAGAAAACCAATCTCTTGGCTTTTTTCGTCACAAATATATTATCATACCCCGGCGGCCTGGATTTCACGAAACGCTAGCACGTCATTAGAAGAAACAACACATTTTATCTAATTCTGTTCATTGCCTACCAAGTTACTAAATAGAATGAAAACACGCTTGCGGAAACCTTAGAGGCTATAGAGCCGCGTCATTGAGACGTTGGGTTTTGTCAGATACATGAAAACGAGGCTCTCTAGCCAAAGCACGTTCCGTGAGGGTGTATTATTTTCTCAGAGTGATAACTGCCCAGCCCTTCGTGAAAACAACTGCCTGTCCGTATGGTATGTTAAAACTATTTTTTTATTTATTTAGAGAGTAATGGTTTTTCCCACAAGAACAAAGTATTGCATAAATATTCAGCGAAGAGTGCCGACATTTGCCGAGTGAGCTCCGAGGGTAAGTAACCACGAGTGCATGTTTCGTTGTCCGTAATAAGCGTTGAACATCGCGGGACATGATGCTGTAGTTACATGAAGTACCCCGTTTGATTGTTGATGCTGGGGGTGATTTAGGTACATAGCAGGTGGTCTGAGGTCAATGTTACGACAGACAGGTCCTAGAGAGAAAGACAAACAGAACACACGCTTGATTAATTTAAACACAGAGTGGACTATACGCCATGATCACTTGAACAGATGTGCGACATTTAATGTCCTATCATTAACAAATTATTAATATTTAGTACCACATGCGAGCATCATATCTTACACATTTAAACATTTTCAACAGGAGTATTCAAAATTAAATTATTCACCATTAATACTGCGCATATCTGAACCGAACTACCATATTTTAACAAAATACATAAAAACAAATGTACACAATTAATTGATATTCACATTAATATAAATAGCAATGGAAACTAATTATTTACAATATGTTCCGTCTCGATGTCAAGCGATTGTTTCGTATGCGCGCATAATTATTCAGAAAGTTTCCATTCAAAGATTTACTTTTGAACCATGCATCTTGCGCGCATAACTTATTTTATTGGCATTTCTAAGATTAAACATAAGATATTTTGAACAAATTTGCGTCATATAAAACTTAGTTTTTATTGGCAGTAATTACAGTCTCTAAAATTACCCAAAGTATTTATCTTCCGTTCAGGAATTCACACTGCTCAATATTCTGAGTATACTTGGGTTAATGCGCTTATCTCTCAAGTGAAAGTTATCCTATCAGAAATAATCTGCTCTGTAGATTACAGAGCTGCGTGCTAGCTAGGCGGGAGACAGGATTACAAAATGACCACATATGTCGGCTGTATAACATTGTATGCACCAGAGCCTATAGTAACATAATTACTCAGTGTAGCGTACACTACAAGTTTTGTACAAATTGCTTACGATAAAATAGATTGTGTTAGTACGTCTGATTTATTTTATCTGACCCCTCAGAATATGTCCAATACTTGGGACTTAATGGTTTGATCTGACCTTTGCAAGATCTCATTTCGGAGTCAAACACAAACAGCTGGCCTAAGTTGATAAAATTCACTCATCAACATCAAGCTATTGACGTGTTTGCCTGATAACTCACAATGATAATTCACCTCACACACTGACGCGGTATCTAGCTTGCCAGTATCACTGCAATACGAGCTGTGATTTACTTTATGACACTAACACAATAAGTCCTCAAAGTAAGTGCACACGGTTTGCAAAGCATATAATTATAATTTTCTTCATAATGAGATTTTCCTCTTCCTGTATCGGTCCTAAAATCATGTAGGGACATGCTCATTTCTTATATTCGCCCTTGAGCATTGGGTTGACTTTGGGCTTAAAGGGAAATCTGTCTTACTCCGTCGATTCCCTGGCTAAGAATATTCAAGCGATATTTGCATCATCCGAACAGCATGCTTTGGATCTCAATTTCGAAGAAAACGCATCAATTTGGCACATTTTCAGGCTCATTAGCACAGAAACAGATGTCCACTAACACTCAACATACATGTACAATATGAATGGCTCCAACGAACCACATTTAATTTGATTGCGCATGGCCAGGGTGACATTTTAGGAAAGGAAAAACACTTGTCTACAAAGGCCGTACCATGTGTTTCAATGAATGTCCATTAAATCTAACAAATATTTCATTTCGGAAGGAAGGCATTATCAGAGCGGAAAACTTGTTAGGATTTATATTAAACATGCCAAACTGTTAGTCTGAGTAAAGAAAATCCTGCGTATCAAAATTTCAGCAATAATACCCTCTAATCATTGCAAGTTTGCCAATGTTTAACGGGGAGTAGCACTGTGTACGCTTGCAAGTCACTGAGACTAGATACAGCCGCGGCCAAGCTATGAAACGCCTTGTCTTGAAACGGAAATGAAGGTAACAACAAAACATGACCAGATTTAACACGTAGTTGATAATTGCCACTTTTAAATAAACACCAGTTTGGCAAGGCAAATATTTGATTAACATCTCAATACAACATATCACGCATTATATTGTTCGCTTGTATTAAGTGATAGCGACCTCAGCTGCAACTCTTGCCTGTCCAAAAGTATGTTTCATGCGTAAGAAATTAGTTTGAAAGGCAAGTGTAAGTTTGCGAGCTGTAGTTCTCTTGTTCTCTTTTAAAGAGCTGAATTTGCGACGGAGATGCTAATTCTGCATTAAAACTTGTTCGAACTGGTAACGAAGTATATCTAATCTAATCATGTTAGCACTTTCTGAAATATTTCTTCTTAATCCCATTACACATTTGCCGCCTGTTCTTTTGTACTGATATTTTGATCGGAAAAACACAGACAAACTGACTGCGTCTTTTGTACCGCTTTTGAATCGTGGCTCTGGTTTCAGCGTTTTATTCTTTAAGCTTAAATAGCTTCAAAATGAACTTCTCAATTTACTTAGGTGACAGCCGAAGGCCATAGAGGACGGCGTAGTTATAGTCTTATAGATTAGAATGTTTGATTCTGAATGATTTATTGCCTCACAAATCACCAAGGCACAGGTGTTTATTTTGAAATTATCAAACAAGCCTTTCACAACATACATTATCTATGAGGATATGCAACACATATATATGTTTTCCTATCATGTATCTATGAAATACAATTTAATTTTTATTTCAACAAGCACTTCCTGAATTCAAGACAAAACGGAGAACAGCTCGATGGCGCAAACTTTCTTGCGTTTCAAAAGTCAGTCTGCGGCGCAATCTAGGCAACGCATGTTGAAAAGCCAAGACAGTAAATTACATATTTTGCGCACAAAATGCAAATGAAGCGAAAGGCTACCGAGAACGGAAAAGGCTCCAATTCAAATTGATTGCTGCATTTATTAACTCACGCGAAAGTGCAGTGTGCAAGATGAGTGGTGGCGCAAGCTTGATATGAAGTATAGTGATCTGATTTAGTGAGAACTAGACTGATCACGTTCAGGCAAACAAGATTTGTTGTTGAGATATATAAGGTGAACTTGTAGTTCAATGATATATTGTGCAGATGTCGAACTGACAAGCATATTTGATCTCACTGAGACGCGATGATAGGTGCGCACATATCAAAATAATTTGTTGAATGTTATTTGCGCAACTTTACAACTTAAACTTTAATCTATTCTTAGAGTAGACGTGACATTTTTCATTCAGTAAATTCGTGGTTTTGGGAACAGCTTCCGCGCGCTTTGTTAGCATATGCAGCGTCATCTGCGCTTGTGGTCTCACCACATTCGCGCGCGTGGGTGGGTTATTTTGCATAAATCGCGATAACTGTAAAGTAGATGAGTAATTGCGTTCTTTATCAAGTGTTCTCGACGGCGCGAGGCAGCGTGAATGTTTAGATCAAAACACAGGTGCGAGTTTTCTCTTGAAACAAACTGTGTTTATCAATGTTTATACACACGCAGTCACACCTCGGAACTTTGTAAACAATTTAAAAGCTATCTTGCAAACACAAACGTGAAATAAATCGCAAGATAAGACTTTGATTAGTTTTAAGTAAACATAATTTACGTATGAGCTTATCAAACACGATTAAATTAACAGTAATCGGTATGAACCAAACCTATATTAATACTATAACGCCGTATTACCGTATTCAAACGTATGTCTGCTATCCAATACTGTCAAAGCTGTTTGGAGCAAGGCATTCATTCAATGCGCTTCAAATATATCCGCATCGATGTAGCATCGAGTCAGAACGTAATAACTTGAGAATTGAGATATACTATTTCACACTATAGCTGCGCAATCTTATAATCTGCCACTGCGAGATATATATATATATATATATAGTTACTGTAAACATAAGACAGATAGGACGTACAAGGAAGATATATTCAATAAGGAAATATTAAATATAGTTGAGCTTACCATGCGAGTAAATCCCGTGGAGAGGTTCTCGTCGTGGTTGTTTCTCTTCAAGAATACTTGAGATTGAAAATGAACTGTTGAATGTTGTTGGTGAGCTTTGAGGTTGTGATGGACTTTCTTTACTTGAGTTTAGTTCATGTCCTAAACTATCATGTTTAGTGTTGGGTCTTAACTCATAGTTCTGTTTGGTGTCCACGTCACTCGCGTCGTCTTCAGAAACGAAATCTTCTTCTTTGATACTGACGCACTTCGCTTTAGGTCTGCGTCTTCGGCGACGTCTGAAACTGCCATCTTCTTGTAAATAATCATTCAATGAACTGATAGTCCAGTAATTATCTTTCCCCCATGGCCGGCTTGGATCTTTGAGAATCTTTGTAAAACATTTATTATAGGAGAGATTGTGTCTCACTGAATTTCTCCAGCCTTTGTAAGGGCCTTGAAAGAAGCTGTAGTGTTGAACGAGGTAATCGTTGATTTCTGACAAAGTTAGTCGTTTTTCTGGCGACTTGAGTATAGCTGTAGCGATGAGGGCTATATATGAATGAGGAGGTTTGTCGTTTGTTGATTTTGCCAACTTTCGCTTCACAATACCCGACATCTTTGTTTTGATATCTTGATTTTTCTCAAAACAACTCGCACCCTGGGTAGTTCTGGTGAGCTGTGCTTCACTTGTGACAATGCGCGAGCGAGTGAACAACCACCCACATTGAGCACTTTTGAATGCTGCGTATTAAGTCGTGATCACATCAATTGTACAATTAAATCTTGATAAATGAAATTAATTGGCCCGTTCAGTGAGATACTCTGACCTCAGGGGGTTTGATAACACACAATACGACGAGGAACGCCCCTCGCTTGCGGAAAGTCTGTAATGATATTAGGAATTAGCGCGGATAAAACTGTCTATTAAGATAAGAGTTAGGAGAAACTATTTTAAACACTGATGCATGCAGTTCTCTTGAGACTTTTATACAACACAGATAATACCATACATAATACTATCCATACGGTATAGCGCCATAATTACTTTAGATAAGTATGACAGATATTACACGCTTTTAACAAGGAAGTTTTAACAGAGGATTAGGCACTCACAAAATGTTTTGTCTCTTCCACATGCGGCTGTTGAGTACATCTCACCGCCAGTAATATCACGCAAATACAAGATGTCCAAATAAAATTGTTTAAAATCAATTAACGCGGAAGAAATGCAAATTAATGTCAAGTACACACATTCAAACATTTTAAGAAAACAATCTGTTTGGATATTTTGTATAGTTAACGTTGTTAACATAATCTCGTTTCCATATATGGTGAAATGTGCGCGCAAAGAATCATGTATAATGATCGCACTGTATGCTAATGAAGTTGTATGTTAACCACAGTACTAGCTTATAAACATGAAACTTTGTGGAGAGCTGATCTATTAAAAATAGCTTGATATTTTGTTTATATCTTGACCTATATTTAAATGAATTATTTCAAGATCTAGGCAGCCACCAAAAGCGGCAAAAACTTGCTTTTATTGTTCTACCACAATATACATGATTAGAAATTTCTTGACCTTTGCTATATAAATGAGGGGCCACGAGCGCTGACCACATGAAAATAGTCTTGCAATGCAAAAATGGTTCACGTTGTGTTAATTTCAAGTTGATGTTGATCTTATAAAATAAGACATCTGGCTGTGCACAGACTGACCGGAAAATGTATTTAAATTCAGGTCTCGTTTAAAACATTTGCATTAATAGCGTCGCCATTGCAGCGGAATAAAAACAAGCTCATTTAGCGTTTAAATTTGACATGTCGCCCTGCCCAGGAAAAACGGAGCTGCATATCAATATTAAAATAATTTGCGCATCGTTTTATACACATTAGATTAGTTTATAGACGTAAGATTAGTTTTGCGCAAATTGGTTATTTGAGTAATCGCAAGCATTTTTTGCCGCATTTTAATCGTATTTAAAGATTTTTCAATTTTTGTGAGATTTTTCCAGAAACTTATTTTTAATCGTTTAATTACGCGCCAGTTTCGTGTACCGTGAAAATCCTGCACGAGATGATTAATGAATGAAAAGCGATTATAAACCGTGGAAGGTCAAAGTAATAGGTTATGATAATAAAGATTGAACCACTTGAGTGCTCTATACTTGAGTTTATTTATAATCTCATTTCACTTCATATCTACATTTGGCAGTTTCAGGCAATGTGTGTGTTTTGATTGCTAAATGCAGGTATATCAAACACAATTGATGGGCTATTGAAACAGTGGATATCATCCCTCTATAGGCGAACTAAACAACGGATTATAGTATTAGTTTATTTTTCTTTCTATTGTTCAGTAGGTCGTAAGGACCAAAAGAAAGATTTATCTCCTGTGGTATATAGTCTAGCTTGTTATAACACGCTGTGTTCTAACGTCACATCTCAATTGAAACACAAATAGCTTGCAAGAGATAAAGTTTCAAGGATAAATGTACTTTAAACCCCGACAAAGAAAAACAGTTTGTGTTTTGTATTATCCTAAATCCGGATTTTCTTCTGAGCGCTCTTTATTTGTGTCAAAATTATTACAAAGGATACTTAAAAACTCTAAAATGTGTTGTAGCTGTCGGATAGCATCGCTATAAGTACGCAATGTTTTAGTGCGGCGTGCATGACAGAACTGCAATCTAAAACCTTTTTCTTCGGTAGCTATACGGCTCTGATAAGACACACACAATTTGGTATTGAACATCACATAAATCATTTATAGAATTGCGCAATGCCCTTGAAATAAAATTGAAGGCCATCTCAACAATTATCTCTTATTTTTTATTTAAACAACGTACACTAACACGCGGCAGAATAACAATAACTTGCTAACCTGCTATGAAAATGTTTACAATTTCTCGTGAGAAAATTGTAGAGTTAGGCTGGGTCATAAACCACATTTAGGTTGGGGTTTGGAGCCCCTGGTGCGTTTGTTCTGCGGTGATGACTGCGTAAATTTCATATTGATGAATCATCTTGAAAATCAGGATATTCTCCTTACGGTATTGCCGCATTTCATGTATAGCTAATTCAAAAAAGGTTGTCCTTTGCAAACTTTGCTAAACTCTAAGGATGCCAAGCATAATGGAGCATCATTTAATCAGTTTAGAAATCATATATGAGGCCCATTTCTTGGAGACATGGTAAATATCTCCTTACCAGAACAATTCATTCACAAAAAGCTGCAATATTCAACTACTAAGCTTGAAACTTGTGCTCCCATTAAGCTTTGCGCGCTTAGAGTTTAAGGTTTAAGGCCTAGAGTTTAAAGGTTTGCAAAGGAAAACTTTTTTTGAATTGGCTGTATATTGATCTCCCATAATAATATAGATAACTGGTTCCGCGCAGCTGGGACTGACAAGCCACCCAAGCAGTTCAACATTTCCCCTATAAACCCCAACAGTCCTGAAGCCACCATCTTCTACCCACGTAAACCCTAAACATGTTCAGACTGAGAGGTTTCCGGTAGGAACTGCGCATGTCTGGCGGCATTCCCGACATACCACTTCATTCATGCTTTACATGTTTTTATCAATCTGCCCTGGGTACCAAACGAGCATGGATCAATCTCGCGTGTTGAAATCCTCGTGAGAAACTTGTTTTTCCGGGACTCATTCTAATTTAATAAAATGAAGCTAGCATAAAAATTCTTAATCCCATAATTTGATAAGAACCCAAGAACGTTATTTAAGAATGAATCATTTCCAGAATCTTCGCAGAGATCATCGGCCTGATGAGCTTGTTCTTGGATTTAGTTTGTATTTTAAGTCATATCGATCATTTGCTCTCGACTTCTCAGTTCTTTGTTTGAAGGTTATTAGTCCACAAACTTATTTTCTTGTGCGAGAATAGTAATTTTCGATGAGCAGGTAATGGCCAGATATAGAACTGTGTTTATACTGAATCATTTCCTGTCTCTCCCAATTACGATATTTCTGCATCCGTAAAACTTACGCCATGATTGCCAGTGATCAGGAAAAAACACATTTATCGACTAAAGTGTTTGTTTTTCCTGATGTATTGTGCTACCAAAATAGAAATTACATATTTGAAACTATTAATACTATGAATATTTAACAATTATTGAATGAGATTGACTATGATATTTAACAATTATTCGCCGAAGATGAGGTGGTTATCGGGGAATATTCACCGAGACGAGGTAAATATTCTACGATATTTTTGGGTATTTCTTTATCAGTAACTTCCACAGAATGGCTAGCCGCCATTTTGCAAATTTCGATTTTGTTATATTTACCTGTAGGTGAATATATAACAGCTTAATACGTCAAATTTGACAATCAACTTGTAGGATTTGTTATATTCACTTGTGCAAAAGTACTAAAAGGAATTATCAACCCCGCTGGAGCTTGTGTTAACAACCGAAGCCGAATCGTTGATACAAAGGTTGATCATTCTTCACATCATGCGAAAATGAATTCAGTTTATAGTTTAAGGTTCGCTTCCCTTGAACGAAAGGCGGGGCCATATTGTTCTAAAAATTGCCGACGTTTTTTTAACCAGGGAGGAAAGGTTGCGCAATTTTTCGTCCAGGTCACGGGATTAGAAAATTCCTGCATTCTGGGGAACTATTTGGAGAACGTATTTTAAGAGATGAAAACAACCCACATTAACTTAAAATACCTTCTGCAAATGTGTGCTTTGAAGAATTTCCTTTAAAAACATTGATTTTCCGGTAACTAAATGGTAATTTTCATAATGCTATCAAGTCTAAAGAATTTTCCCGTTGTTCGACTGATATGCAATTGACATGTTTGTATACCCCTCGTAATTTGCATAATTTGCGTGTGCTAATATGTAAACCATAACTTATAGTTTGCATTGTTTGACTGACAGTAATTTGATTAAAAATCCATCACGAGCTGACCTTGTGCAGGTTATCAGAAGTTTTGTGACCACCACTAGCAAGCTGCATGGGTCATGTTCTCACCGCGTGCTCAGAGTTTGCTGCACATCGTTGTATTAAACAAAGAGAGTGCGCCCATCAACCGCACAAGACTTGAACAGACATTTTGGCAAGATGACAATATATTCAAATACCTCACACAGTTTTTTAAAAGCTCATAAACATTACACCACTTTAACGACAATATAGTAAATCAATAAATAAATAAATAATTTCCTCATCATCAAAGCACGTTTTCATTTCATGATTGTATCATTTCACAATTTAGGATTTGAGTTTGATCTATTTGAAATTGCGATGGAAAACTAATGAAAAGTACATTTTTAAAACATATTGAAGCCGAAGTTGAAAAAAAAAACGAAAACTGGTTAGTCAGCCAATTAATCAACTTTTCAGTTTGTTGTTCGACTTGTTCCTGTTATTTTTGCTAAGGACAATCTTTGATGTTTGTCCAAACGTTTTCAGCGTTTGAAGTGATAATATGAGCGTAACACATTCAGCCAAGCTCATCACCTCATTTCTTTTTTGTTTATTACCGTGCGAACTGGCAAAGACATGTGGCTTCATTAGTGAGCAATGCGCAGAATCGTGACCAAAATTACAAGCTTTGAATCTTTAGAGAGTACATAAAGCAACAGAGTACATCAGTTTTGACAATATTGAACTCGGCAAAATCGACAAAACAGCAATTGAACATGTGGTCGATGAGGCTAGGAGAATTTAGCGGCCTAAAAACAAGATTATTTGTTTGCTTTTTTAAATATTTTATTTATTTTATTGTGTACAACATTTCGTGACTAGATGTTTAAATAAACCAGTGTCAATTGTGCCAAATTAAACAAATTTTAGCGGTATATCGCTTTATTGTCACCAGATGACCGCTGACGTCACGACCCGCCCAGTGATTTTAGCGCGCAATTTATGCTAAATATACCGCCAGTAAGTATTATGGTGAGAGAATAACCTGAAGGCATTTCTTGCCAAATTACAGAAGCTTACATTATGTTAACAGCTTGCTTCTAATGCTAACCCTTGGTTTTTTACCTGCCTTTTTTTCCCGCTGACTGGTCAGCACGTACCAAAAAAACCCCGGCCAACTTATTAATCTTTTCAACCCCAGCTGGAAATATGTTGTATTAAATAGAGAATATTTGATTATATTTTACATGCAAGGTCCAAGAGGATTAATTGTGACATGTTAATTGTTTCATTTATGGGTCGAATATTTCTAATATTTCTAAAGAACCGTCAGTGACATGAATGATGAAAGATTATAAATAAAACAGTTTTCAACACGACGGAACACACAGATTGCAGTTTAATACAACACGACGCCGGTATAATGCGGCTTCACTCCTTCAACAACGGACATTATTCAACTAAAAAAAAACCTTTTCCTGAACACATCTTTTCTATCACAGACCACCCTTGATATTTGAAAAAATATGTTCATTTACAAACAAAAATATGTCCTTCGATGTTTGAAAAAAATGCAAAATGTATCTGTTCTGTATACAGTGCTGGAGAGAAATATGGCCAACCAAAGGTTGAGCAGGTGGCAGGGGGAAACGAAAGCATGCCTAGACAGGCAGAGAGGTCCAAACGGACTATTGGCCAAAAGGGTGGATTTACAAGAGCAGAGGCAAGGAAAGATTGTTTCCCCCCGATTAATCCACCCTGATTAAACACGAGTGACACTTTGACCTTGAGCCTAATATTTGGAGTTTCACTCCCTGTACGTCTGAAAATTATTCCTCATCAGCTTGTTTAAAAGTAGCAATGCACTCTACTTTAAAATTTTACTTTGTCTAACACCAGCAGTGCCGTAGCCAGAACGATAATTGGGGGGGGGGCACATATTCATATATTTGTGTTCTGCTTTATTAATTTCTTTTGAAATCAATTGTTTTTATGGTATGTGAACACGAATATATGAATATGGTCTCCCCCCCCCCCAATTATCATTCTGGCTACGGCACTGAACACCATACGATTTTACTCATCAAGTGGAGAGTGCTGCCACTCAATGGGTTAACCAGACCATACATCCTGTTAACCCTTTCAGTAATAGTGCACCCTACTATTATTTTACTCTGTCTAATGCCAAATTATTTTACTTGTCAAGTGGAGAGTGCTGGCACTCAATAATGTTGTCAGCATAGAACGACCGTCTAAATGTTTGTTTTTTATTTATTTACTTACAAAACTTTAAATAATATTTACAATTTCATACAGTAAAATTAACATACAGTGTGTATATTCATATGAGAAATCATAGTTCATCGTAGTACATTGAGAAATGTTATGTTTATTGAGTGAGTGGCACATCTGATGCTGGATGGTCAAACTTTCTCACATAACTTTCTAAATTTTCCTCCTGAACTCTGTCCTTCAGGTCTTTGTCAGAAAAATATCCTGAAAAATAAATCAGTTCTCTTCACAAGACAGGCTGTCTGAAACTCAAGGATTTGGGGCATTTCACTCAATAGAACTAATTGTAAATTTGTAGTCGAACCTGCAACCCAAGCTCTAACCAACTGAGCTACAGAGAGACAGTTGTCAAGCTCTAACCAATTGAGCTACAGAGAGACAGTTATCAAGCTCTAACCAATTGAGCTACAGAGAGACAGTTATCCGAGCTCTAACCAACTGAGCTACAGAGAGACAATTGTCAAGCACTAACCAACTGAGCTACAGAGAGACAGTTGTCAATATCTAACCAACTGAGCTACAGAGAGACAGTTGTCAAGCTCTAACCAAGTCTGAGCTACAGAGAGACAGTTGTCAAGCTCTAACCAACTGAGCTACAGAGAGACAGTTGTCAATATCTAACCAACTGAGCTACAGAGAGACAGTTGTCAAGCTCTAACCAACTGAGCTACAGAGAGACAGTTGTCAATATCTAACCAACTGAGCTACAGAGAGACAGTTGTCAAGCTCTAACCAACTGAGCTACAGAGAGACAGTTGTCAATATCTAACCAACTGAGCTACAGAGAGACAGTTATCGAGCTCTAACCAACTGAGCTACAGAGAGACAGTTGTCAAGCTCTAACCAACTGAGCTACAGAGAGACAGTTGTCAATATCTAACCAACTGAGCTACAGAGAGACAGTTGTCAAGCTCTAACCAAGTCTGAGCTACAGAGAGACAGTTGTCAAGCTCTAACCAACTGAGCTACAGAGAGACAGTTGTCAAGCTCTAACACACTGCAAGCAAGTTCATACTAAGATGATGGCCGTGTAAAGTGTATTGTTAAATCAGGATCTTGGGTATCTCACGCAATAGAACTAATTGTTGAAGAGTTTTGTAGATGGATGAGTGTCAATTTTATACTCAAAATTCCCATCAACAAAATTCTTCAACAATTACTGTAACTCAATGAGGCAACCCACCCACCCAGAGATTTGTTTGCTTTGTATACTCCACATCCTAATATGAACATTTCAAACTACTTTTGAACTCACCTGCAGCAAATTCTCGTATGTTTTCAGGTCGTTTTGTCAACACCTCCCTAGAAATGGAAAAAGTATTGCACACAATCAGAAACTTTTGGGGTGGAGAAAGTGAGAATGAAAAAGTGAATGAATGGAATTGACTCAAAGAAACAAACAAAAGAATTGATGGGGACTAAATTGCATTACTGGAAGGCAAAGTTGGTAAAGTTTAATAACTTAATATGTTGCATTGCACTCTGAACTGCTGATGCACTCTGCTTTATTATTTTACTCTAATGCCAGACAATTTTACGATGTCTAACAGCAGACAAATTTACTTGTCAATAATAATAAGTACTAAGTATCGACTGGTATCAACAAAAGGTCTGTGCTCAATTACGGTTACATTACGGTATTATTCAGGCTTTTCAGTGAATGATTACCTATAATGCTTATATGTTACTTACATTGGGTAATATATAAGTTGTCGTTCAAGCCTACCTGACAGAGTCATACAATAGTGACAATACTAACGATGCCTATTATTCTGTCTAATGCCAAATGATTTTAAACCTCATATGCATTTATACAGTCAAGGAAGTTATAGGGTAACCTGGATAAGCCAAATAATTTAGTGAAATATCAACCAGGCTGTCTTGCTGACCAGTGACCAGGCCAGCCGGGCTTCCACATCAACAGCCTCTAACCCAGCAAAAATTATACTTACTTTGTAAACATTTGTAGAACATGTGATATTTCTGTATGGTTTCGTAAATATTTCTCATTGGCAAGCCGTGTTTCTATCTATTTAAAAAAAAATATATAAACATTTGTATTGACTGTTTATAATACAGTAAACATTTGCAAAAATTGAAAAACCTTCTATGCTTGATTAACGAAAAATGAAAACTCTCGTATAACACTGAAAACTCTCGTATAAAACTACCTTAAAATCATTTAATTTGGATTGTTGCTCTGCTGTTAGAGCGCCATCGTCGTTGTCTCCAAGGCCAGAAATATTGCTTAGTTTGGCCGCCATTGTTGATAGCAACAGCTAAATTCAACTGGGAAAAATGGAAAATATCAAGCACATTTCCTCAAGTGGAAGCTTTAAGGGGCGTTTCTGCCTTTGTCAAGCTCGTTCTTTTCTTTGTTTTGAATTGTTGTTCTTTATTTTAGTTACTTTACTTTAATAACTGCCATTTCATTATTGCGTAAAAATTATGCCCCACTGTAAGGATACACCAATGCCCTAATATGTACTGGTTTGTCTATAGATACCCTCAGGAAGACCCAGTCACAGACATTGTTTTGACAATGAGTTAAAAACTATAGTTTATCATTATTTATAACCATTGCAATTGTGCCCGAATGCACCCTACTTTATTATTTGACTCGGATGTCTAATGCCATATTATCTAAGTCATCAAGAGGGAAGTGCTGCCATTGTATGTGTTAATCTGCCCACGTGTCTGAACACACTTTACTTTATTATTTGACTCAGTCTAACGTCAGTCAATTTTACTTGTCCAGGAGCTCGTGCTCAATGCATTAACCCATTTGAGTGCCTATCCCCTTGATGAGTAAAATGGTATGGCATTACAGAAAGTAAAATTAGAAAGCATTGGCTTATTAGGGCATGTTGGCACTTAATTAACAATTACTTAAAATATACAGTTATATATGAGTAATGGAATAATGACAAATAGTTTTTCAGTTGCTTTGCATGTTGATAATGTGTATTTGTCAACACTCCCTTTAAATAATTTTGTTTGTTTAAATATTCTATGAAGTTTTTCCAGCTAGAGTTTATAGTTTATGTTTTTCCTTTGTCTTTGAACATGATATATGCCAGTATATGGTTTATATTTCAATATAATCTTTTAAAAATATCACAGTAAGAAGCAGCACCATTGTCAGCCTTGAGCACTTTAACAACGAAGCCAAAGCCAAACAAGGTGGACGTGTGTCCAATGTTGAAAGTATGTCATTTGTTGGAAGTGTGGTTGACTCATTAATTACAGTCTTGGTTGATGCTGGTTCAGTTGGAACCATATTGGGATGTTCTTTCATAATGCTTGCAAGACTATTGTCAATACTTTGATTCACTTGATCATACATATTACACTGATCTTTGGAACAGCAATATAAGTAGCAACTCTTTTTTGGACATCCAGCTGTAACATTGCGACAAACATCATGGGGCACGCAGCTTTCCTGGTATATCACTCCAGCATTTTCTTTATACCAAAGTAATATACCACAGAAAGAATTCTGAATATCACAATTCTCCACTGTCCGATTGCACTTTGCTGGTGTTTGGTTGGTCTGCAGTAAGGTCTTACATGAATGACAAGACAGTTGAGCACAGTTAACTCCTAAATGGAAGATAGACAATTCAACAATTTGATGCAGTTTAATATGACTAGTCTAATCTGCCTCATAACAGTAAAAACGTCAGGCAATTCCTACTCAAAAATCGGCAATTTTCTTGGACAGTTCATCTCATATAAAGTTGCAAGTTAGTAATATGACCTAATATTAACCCATTGAACACATTGCTCTCCCCTTGATGAGTAAAATTGCCTGGCACTAGACGGAGTAAAAATGATAGAGTAGGGCACATGTAGTCATGTATTAATCATTTAATGGTAATCATAATAACTTGAGTGTCCACGACATATATAAGGATTTTTAACCACATTACAAGCCAAACTAAACTTACCAACCCATACAATACCAACATATGACAGTAGAAATACTGGGGAAACGAAACATATTTTCATTGTGAGCTTGTATATTTCACATACTGTAGTTTCTTTTACAAACATCAATATTCAAAGTATGTTGTTGATGCCAGTGGTTGATCCTCGTACCCAGGGCCTGCCGATTCACCGTCTTATCAGTTTAGTCTTGATTCGAACAATCGAAACCAAATTTTTGACGTATAAATAAAACCAAGGATAAAACAAAATTAGCATCTCATTCGAAACATAAATTTCAGCAGAATATTTTTTATTTTTGGGGGTCTCCGCAAGTTTTGGGGGAAAATTTTCGGAAAATTTCACGAAGTGGAAACTCTAAAGATCTCAATCTGATCTCAATACATCGAATACTAGAGCTGGAGCCTTTAATTTAAGAAACTTTTTATAGTACAAGGGCAAGGCCCCTTTTACAGCAAATAATTCAAACGATAACTTACTAACTATATGTCAGCTAATATATTGTACAGAAAATTTTAAAGAAAGTTGTGATATAATTTCACGATAATATGGGTGGATCGGATAGTGATTTTTACTATATACCGGATATTTTACCAATTTGAATACATTATAAGGATTTTTCTCATCCATGTATTCGTGCAGAAGGTGACGCTATTTTTTGAATTTTTGAGTCAATAATCAAATCTGTTTTTAACTTTAAAGTTTTTGAGCGATGGGATTCAGTGCCAGCTTTTTCACTTGTCTCTTTTTTTTGGGTTTCTAACTTTTTAGTATGTTTTAGTTCAATCAACGGAAATTTAGTACACTTCATGAAAAACAAATTATCTGGTATCCAGCCGGTAATAGTATGATACTATGATAGCACTATCCGCTGCACCCCTATAGTCTATACAATAATATACAACAATACGAAGTTAGGAGTGCATGATGACGGAAGCATTGTTCAAGTCTATGAAGAATATATATGCTTTATTATTGTTCTTGTATTTGAAAATAAATTTTAGCTTTTTGGGGGGGGGGGAAATTTAATGCGGGGTTTCGAATCTTCGTTCAAATTATTCCAAATTTCAACTCCTTTATTGGAGAGAGTATGTCTCGTGTAATTATTTCGGGTGTATAGGTTTTAATATAGTTTTTTGAGACTTCTAGTATTGTGATGATGAATTTCATCATTAGTTTTAAAAATTGTTGAATATGCCCTGAATGAGCGGCACTATATAGTATTTGTCGTATTTGCTTATTCAGAACACTTCCGTTGATATGTCTTCAATTTAGGACAAAACCGCCAAGTGGAGAAGAATGTGTTTTGTCCATCATGGCAATTGATATCCACTCGAGTGTCTTCACCAAACTTCAAAAAAAAATTCTCTATTATAATATTGATATGATAATTATATTGCACACAAAATCTTATTTTTCTTTTTCCGTAAAAAGCGACAAAAAGTATTTTTATTCTTGAAAGTATAGGGAAATCGAGTCAACAGGGATTGGTAGCGAGTCTTATCCAATTTAAGTGCACGAAATATTTTCGTGACGACTTAACGCTTGTCTTAGAGGGCGCGCAGTGTTTCAATACTATTTGAGAACCATCCTCAGAGATACGAAAAACTAGTTTCATATTAATCTGAAATAGAATTGAAACACTGCGCGTCCTCTAAGATAAGCGTTAGTCGTCACGAAAATATTTCGTGCACTTAAATTGGATAAGACTCCCTTCGATAGCTCAATAGGTAGAGCGGCGATCTAGATACCCGAAAAAAAAGTATAGGGAAAAGTGCGGCACTTTTGGCCATTTTTTTATTTTCGAAAAACTAGCCAAAACTAACTAACAAGTGAAGGGTTTAAGGTTTCCATTAGGTGTTTGTTCAATGTTTAGCAATTTTTTCGTTTTCCAAAACTTGACGAAATGTATCTTCTTATTATTGGAAAAGTGTAAAAATGTCACAAAAGCAATGCCTTGCTACTCCCGTTCATTTTTTTTCCCACTTTCTTGATTTGTGAAAATGTGGCAAAAAAGGCAAACTTTTACTCCTCAACTTTAGCATCTTTTTTGAGTTTTGAAAAAAGCAGTCAAAAGTGGCAAAAAAGTGAAGGCTATAACAACCACGTGTTTGATTTTTTGCCACATCAAAATTAGTCCTTTACCGTTTTGGCCATTTTTATCACTTAATTGAAAATCACAAAAGTTGCAGAAATAGACCAAAATTTTTTTTGTAACCATGATCTACCTGCCCAACGGCCCCAACCGGTCTGGGATTTCAATACTGCCTCACTCATCGCCAAGGTTGTTGATTGTATATGCTGTTGTATAATTCAACATTTATACATCAATATTTTCTTTAGACTGAGATTTCATATGGATTTGTGAAATATTCATTGAATATAATTCATTTTCATAAATTATACTTCCATTTGTTCAGTCTTAAAAAGGAGTCCAAATTTCTAGGAAATATACCCCGGGGGGGAGGGGCAGATTTGGATACATAAAGACACATTAAAATTATGTTTCGGTGTTGAACCGAATTTTATTATATTTATACTGATTGCAACAATCAATACATCATATTTGTATTGATTGCAACAATCGTATTGTATGATTGCAAGAATCATGTTGTATTTGTATCCCGATTTCAACAAATGTTATTGTTAAATTTATATTACTTCAGTCCAGATGAGTAGGGTTGTATTCAAATTTATTCAGCATCATAATATTCAACCGCGCAACTCAACATCTAAATTAATACGAAGTTCCTCTCGCAGCAAATCTTGAATTTCATTTACTTCTTCATCTCGAAACGTTTTCTCCATGGAGCGATATGTAATACGATAACAATGACTCACTTGTTCAGTCTCTGGGTGAACAAACTCATCTATCAACTCAACCTGAAGAAAAGAGCATACTAGTTAGCAGGCTCTTGTGGTTAGGTTTGGGGCCATATAACCATGTTGACATTTGGTAAAGTTAGTGAATTAGATCTGCCCTAAAAATTTCTCAAACAATTGGGCCTCGGGTTAGGATAGGTCAACAAAATAAGCTGCAGTGGTTTCTATATGGACTACCTAAAAAGATATTTCAAATGTGGTATTTACAGGTACTACAATCTGGGTAGAATTGACATTTTCAGGTTATTCTGACCAAAACCACAACAGTTTGTTTACTAATTGAATAGCATGGTTTGCTTTTTGTATTTATTTACTAATGCAAAGTTTTCTGTCCATAAGTTTGGATCTTCATCAGCTAAAGCTTTGCAATAGTAAAGATACCTGGTGTGAAGCAAAACATTTAACTTGGAAATTTCTCTGAAGTTTAACAACCTTTTCCACTATATCTCCAGCAGTGGATCGCACAATTTCATAGAAATTATTTGGTGTGTATTTATCAGAAATCCAGAACGAGACATCTTTATATGTTGGTGGATATTTGCTGAATGGTTTGAACTGAACTATTTTGTTTTCTTGAAACTGGGACAGGAATCTTTCATCCTTGCTCCAAAATAAACGGATATCTGGGATGCCAAATAATTTCATAGCGAGACGCTCCAGACCTGTTCCAAATGCCGAACCAATCTTTTTTCCTGCACCAGCTTAAATCAAATGTAAGAAAATGTAATGAATTTTTTATTGATAAACCATATATAGCATGTAGCTGCTTCTTTAACTGGGGATTAATTAATATTGTCAACTAGTGATACACAACTGAATTCCTTAACATAAGTTGGTTAGAATTAGGATAAATGTCATTTTTGCACACACCCCCCCCCCCTGCACCCCTGTTGACTAGAGCCTGGGGGTGCGCTCCCCCTAAATCCACCACTGGTGATATAGCTGTGTATTACCCACCATTTTTCAGTATAGCATGTTGTAATATCCCACAACCTAACAATTCCATCCACTCATCTTCAACTTTGATCTCCATTTCCCATGAAGGATGGGTGAAGGGAAAATATGCATCAACCCAGCGAATCTCAACATTCTTATCACATAAATGTTCAACAAGACCACTTAGCGTCTCCTTGAGGTTATGTTCCACCAACTTCACAGCCTTCAAACTGTGAACTACTTGCTTTTCTACCATTTGCTCACTGTCATCTGAGAATATGTCCAATGCATCCTGAAAGAAAGACATATATGGACCACATATGTCCCATCATCAAATAATTGAACAGCTGTAAAAGAAATGTATAACAATGCATCTCAACCTTTCAGTTGTGATGTTGGTCAGACAGATGTACACTATAAGAATTCGTATAGGATCCTATCGGAATTCCTATAGGAAATTGGGCCAAAATCTAATAGGAATTCCTATGAGGAATTCCTATAGGATTTTTTCGTAAGGGCAAAATGCATAGTATCGGAATTGTTATCATATTAAATTAATAAATTTAGCTGGTATCGCTTTAATTTAATATCCTTACTAGAATATAATTTTTATAGTAATACAATTATAGACATCACCCGATAGCACCCACGCATCTAGTCCCATCTTGAGCAGTTCTCTCTCATGAGCAGTCGTATGAGCTCGTTATATATATAATTATGTATATATATATATATATATATATGTTTAATAAACTCGTAGTTCGTGTTTTATCACATATAAAACACGACGCGTAGCGGAGTGTTTTATATGTGATAAAACACGAACTACGAGTTTATTAAACAGCTTCAAAAACGTCTCAGTTAGATCACGGCATTGGCGAAATAATTTTCCAAAATAACTTTGTATTAACTGAGAAAATACAAGTTGAAATTTGAAGTGTGTTTTATCACATATAAAGACACGCCACGCTTATGCCATTTCTCTTTGTGTTTTCCTCATGAATTATTAATGAGTTTTTGAAATATATATATATATATATATATATATATATATATATATATATATATATATATATATATATATATATATATATATATATATATATATATACATATATATATACATAATTTATAAACTGTATATATGCGCACGAAGTCCGGCTCATAGAATTACTTATAATTAACTTTTAATAAGCCTTTTTAAGTTTCCATTGATAGATACGTTGTTTGCCTCTAGTATGGTTTGGTGAAACTGCTAAAATGTCATTTATACAGTATACGATAAAGATTATTTAAAGTTGATTTAAATATTGATGACTTACAGCAGCATTATACAAGTCGAAAGAAGCTGTCGGGTTATTCTTCAAATATAAAGCCCTGAATGGGCAATGGAATGAAAGGTCTTTATAAGGTTTATAAATTAATGTACTTGCTGTAAATTACTGTAATACACAAAATATGAAATAATTTACTATGAAGTACAATACCAGTGTCTGGTGCATATATCGTCCTAAATATTCAAGTTATATGTACCGCACGCACGGAAACGTACAGTGGAGTCTTGGTGTTCGTCTGATGACAGATAGCTATAGTTCGAGTCTTCGACATACTGATC